>NW_004624875.1:141672-189321 GCF_000247695.1 Heterocephalus glaber
ACCACTGAGCTAAATCCTCAGCCTGATAATTATATTAATTGATTTTTTCTTTTTTTCTTTTTTTTTTGGTACCAGGGATCAAACTCGGGACCTTGTGCTTGTGAGGCAGGTGGCAGAGATAATTTAGTTTTTAAATTTTATATATAGGAAACAGGCATTATGTGCCCTTTTGTATCTGGCTTTCATTCAACTTGATGTTTCTTAGATTTATCCATGTCCTTGTTTAGTACAGTATACTGAAAATGCTACTGGTCTCGTAAGTTCTGTGAAATTTAAGTATAATTTTATTTGTGTTAGCTTTTCAAGGTAAAATCTTTTATTTCCATAAACAACAATGAGACAATGATTGCACTTGTTTTGTTGCTATACAAAAATATTTTAGCAATGTCAGTAGAAAATTAAATGAAATGAAAAAATTATTTGTCCATTAACTGCCAACAAATCAATTGTTTTTACATTTTTCCCTTTCATTTCTTATATACATATATGCTTTTGTGCATTCATTTTGTTTTTTGTTTTTTTGGTACACTGGGGATTGAACTCAGGACCTTGCATTTGCCAGGCAAGCATGGTGCCACTGAGCTAAATCCCTGGCCCTTGTTTTGGTTTTGTTTGTTTTTGGCTTTTTTGTTTTTTGTTTGATTGTTTGTTTAGACAGGGTCTTGCTCTGTAGTTCAAGCTGGCCTTAAAGTCACTATGTAGCCCAGGCTGGCCTTGAACTAAAGGTGATCCTCCTGTCTCAGCTTCCTGAGTGCTGGGGTTACAGGTGTGGACTACTACACCTGGCTTGCACTCATTAATATAATTTTCTAGGGGCCGGGAGTTAGCTCAGTGGTTCCGCTGCCTGCCTCACAAGCGTAAGGACCCAAGTTCAATCCCTGGTACCAAAATATATATATATATATATATATATAATTTTCTAATTCAAATTTTAGAAAGTTATGTATTTTTCACCTGTATTATTACCTATGAAATCTTCTGTCAAGCTATATAATTACTTAATCCTAAGGGCTTTTTCCAGGTTTATAAAACTGCCACTAGTGTTCAGGTTAGGGATTCATTTATAAAAGTGTCCTTGCTGTTCTGGACTATACAAAATTTTTTTTTTTCAGGCAAGGTCTTGCAACGCAATTCAGGCTGGCCTTGAACTCACCCTGTAGCTCACAGACTGGCTTCAAACCTGTAGCAATCCTCCTGCCTCAGCCTCTCGAGTGCGGGATTACAGGAATGTGCCACTATGCCTAGTTTATCCACAATAAAGCTTTTTAATAAGTATATATTAATGTCTTAAATTTCCTAGTAGATTACCTAATAATTTTTTTTTTGGTACCAGGAATCGAACTCAGGTCCTTGCGCTTTCGAGGCAGACACTGGAACCACTGAGCTAAATCCCCGGTCTCTACCTAATAATTTTTTTGTTGTTTTGTTTTGGTTTTTGGTACCGGGGATCGAACTTGGGACCTTGTGCTTGCGAGGCAGGCGCCGGAACCACTGAGCTAAATCCCCGGCCCTCCTACCTAATAATTTTTAAGAGCAATTTTATTCTCAAAAAGAGCTATAAAATGTTGTGAGTTCTAGCACAATTTGTCTCACTTTTGGATATTGTTCAGAATTTTTTTGCTGTATTTTTATGAACTCTGCAACTGATCATGTTTCTTCCTTCCTCTCTCTCTCTCTTTTAAGCTAAATGTTGCCAGCTACCTACAAATGATCTGCTTAACTGAAAATTTCCGAACTGATGTAAGAGACTTTGTAACCTTGTTAACTGCAAATGCATGTGATATCAGAAGAAGTATCCTTTACTTACAATTTTGGGTTAGAAGTGGAGGTGGATTTTTAGAAGAAAGGCCATTATCTCATCCTGGTAAGTTGATCTATTGTAAAAGAAATTTCTATTATAGGACTTTATTTTTAAATATATGCCGAACTAGATGAAACTATTTGAAAGTAATTTTTTAGCATCCAGTTATCATGTTGATCCTCAAAGTACATATACATATGTTCTCCTAGTTACTTTTCTCATGCTGTAACAAAACACCCAACACCCAAAATTAAAGGAGGAAGGGTTTATTACAGCTCACAGTTTGTAAAAGTTTCAGTTCATAGTTGGCTGACTCCAAGGCAAGGTGGCATGGCAGAGGAGAAACAGTCCATGGCAGGCAGAAGGCAGCAAAGCAGTGAAGTAGCAAAGAACCAGCAAGTGACAACAGTAGCCCTCTTTCTGTACTCCTCAAACCTAGGGTGGGACACTGTTAATCCTAGCATTGCACCATGAATTAACCCACTATCACACATCCTAAATCCAGCCACCTCTGAAAAGCTCCACCTGTGACCACATGAGGCTTTGGGAGGCTTCTAGATACAACCCATAACATGTCCACTTTGCTCATGAAAATTTTTGTGAATCTTTAGTATAAACTGAATGAAGCTGACTGGAAACAGACCTTTCTCTGCCTGTGCTGCTCTTTGTTGTGTAACCTCCAAAATTCAGTTGATTTCTTTGTCCCTGTTTCTTTACCTCAAAAATGAGAGGGTTGAACTAGATAAATCTGTAAATTACTTTTTATTGTATAGTTATTCTATTAAGATTATAAGTGTCTGGAGGTATAGTTCAGTGGTTGAGTGCTTGCCTAGCATTTACCTGGCCCTGGATTAGATCCGTGATAACAGTGAAAAAAAATTCCTCCCCAAATATTCACATATTCAACTGTTAAAATATCTGAACTGTCACTTACGCATTTGTGGACCTACAGTGTTTTTAAAAAATTTTTTTGGTATCAGGGATTGAACTCAGGACCTTGCGCGTACGAGGCAGGCACGATGCCACTGAGATAAATTCCTGCCAACATATAGTTTCTTATAAAAGAAATACAGGGGCGGGAGGTGTCCAGGTGGAGGGAGGCTGCGTGGCAACTGAGCCGGGAGAGGCTGGTGCACCTGGCCCCCCCAAGTCCTCCGGCATCTGCCCTGTTGGGTGGCATCCAGTGGCCAGGCTCCAGCGCCTTCCCAGCGGGAAAGAGTGAACCATGGAGCTGCATGTGGGAAATAAGTACCGCCTAGGTCGCAAGATTGGGAGCGGGTCCTTTGGGGACATCTACCAGGGTGCCACCATCACCTCTGTGAAGACGAAGCACTCGAAGCTGCACACTGAGAGCAAGTTCTACAAGATGATGCAGGGGCAAGTGGGGATCCCGTCCATCAAGTGGTGTGGGGCTGAGGGTGACTGCAACATGGAGCTGCTGAGGCCCAGCCTGGAGGACCTCATCAACTTCTGTTCCCGAAAGTTCAGCCTCAAGACAGTGCTGCTCCTGGCCGACCAGATGAGCAGCCTTGAGTACAACCATTCCAAGAACTTCATCCACCAGAATGTCAACCCTGACCACTTCCTCATGGGCCTGGGAAAGAAAAGCATCTTGACGTATATCATTGACTTCAGCCTGGCCAAGAAGTACCGGGGCGCTTGTACCCACCAGCACATCCCCTACCGGGAAAACAAGAACTTGACCGGCACTGCTCGCTACACCTCCATCAGCACCTTCCTGGGCATCCAGCAAAGTCGAAGCGATGACCTGGAGAGCCTGGACTGCATGCTCATGTACTTCAACCTGGGCTCCCTGTCCTGGCAGGGCCTCAGAGCAGCCACCCAGTGCCAGAACTATGAGCAGATCAGTGAGATGTCCACGCCCATTGAGGTCCTCTGCAAAGGCTACCCCTCCGAGTTCTCAACTTACCTCACCTTCTGCCGCTCCCTGCAGTTCCATGACAAGCCCTACTACTCCTACCTGTGTCAGCTCTTCTGCAACCTCTTCCACCGGCAGAGCTTCTCCTATGACTGTGTCTTCAACTGGAACATGCTCAAATTTGCGGCTTTGAGCGAGGCTCAGCCCCGCGACGACATCGAAACTATTGCACCGCCCTGCCCCCATCCTTGGCCCTATGCTGGCCCTCGTGCTCACCCACATACTGGTGCCCAGCCCCGCAGATAGGCCTGTGGTGGAGCTGCCACCACAAAACTACTGGCCTGTGGTCTGGACTCCAGGGCTCCAGTTCTAACATTGCCTGATGTACCCATCAGGGCCAGGCCTAACAGGGCATCATTTGTTTAGGATGGTAGGAGTGACAAGCTGTTCCCGAGAGGTGGCGGTGCACTGGAGAGGGTATGACAGAAGAGGCCCTGCATGGGATTCTTAGGAATGAACCAGCTGCCCAAGGGCCAGGGCAGGCGAGAAGACCAGATAATGGCTCCTGCCCAGGAGTGGCCTTGTGGGCATGGTCAGCAGGACCATCAGCAGCCTCTGTATTGAACCAATCTCATTAATTGTTCTCATGTCCCAGAAAACAAACAAAAACTATATTATTATCAGCTTCCTTTTTTCACTTACTGTAAACTATTGGTGATCTTAACATTAGTATATATATAGATGTATCTCTTTTTCTGTGAACTATGCTGTAAGCTTTTACCTTGTTCTGTTTTTTCTCAGAATTTTATTTCAGATATGCCTTTTTTTTGGTACAGGGGATCAAACTCACAACCTTGCACTTTCGAGGCAGGTGCTGCACCACTGAGCTAAATCCCCAGCCCTCAGATTTGCTTTTATTTCTCATTTGCTCTTTATCACTGTGACCTAATCATGGCACACTATTTAGTTTCTTCATGCCTGGTCCTGTGTTTTCATGAGTAAGCCATGTTCCTTCTTTGAAAGAAATTGCTAGTTTATGTTTTGCATGCTTACTCCATAGTCGGAGTTCTGGGAAACACACACATACTTAAATAAAATCAAGGTGATGCCCCTCTTAGCGCACCTGGCAGTGCATCAGTCTCATAAATGAAGTCAAGGTGAGGTTCTGTAATTAATCCCTCATCATTTTTTCCTTTAACTTGAGAGCTTGTTTGGAGGTTCCAGCAGGGGAGCGCAGCTACTTTTATACCCTTGACTGAGGAAACCGTCCTTTTCTATCGGGGTGGTTGTCCTCCTTAACCCAGGGTGCAGCTTCCTGAGGGATGCACATGGTGTGGTGAGGGAGGAAGGGGACAGCCCCCTAGCCAGCCAGATCAGAGGAGTCAGTGCTGGTGATGAGTGGGGTGACAGATGTCGCAGCCAGATTGCCTTAGATTTACATCCTTTTCCCTTTATTTGTTAAAATTTATTTGTTTTTTGGTATCAGGGAATCGAATTCAGGACCTTGCACTTGCGAGGCAGGCGGTAGCACCACTGAGTTAAAGCCCCGGCCCAAGATACACACTCTTAGAAAATTCAAGTAATAATCACATATATGAATACATGCACATACACACACACACGCACACATATATAGTCTTCCATTTGTTAAGATAGCTCCTAGAAGACTTTTAGATAGGTATATAAACTATAGCTACCTATTTAGTTAGCAAAAGTTTTATACCTTTTTTGGTGTGTATAGTGCTGGGGATCAAACCCAGGGCTTTGTGAATGCTAGGCAAGTGCTCTGCCACTGAGCTACATCCCTAGCTCCCTAGTCAGTTTTTAACTCAGCGATTTATTGTCAGCACATACAGTTTTACCTTATTCTTTGTTGTTGCGGCATACTATTCCATAGAATAGAAGTACCATAATTTCATCAATCATTTTTTTTTTTTCCTGGTACTGGGAATTGAACTCAAATCATTACTTTTTCACAGGGATTTAAATTATCTTCAATTTATCATTATAGTAATGTGCAGCGGTTGGGTGTGCTGGTGCACAACTGTAATCCCAGCACTTGGGAGGCTGAGGCAGGAAGATTGCCAAGAGTCCGAGGCTACCCTGGGCTACATAGCAAGACCTCTCATAAAAAGCAAAAAGAAGGGCTGGGGATGTAGCTCAGTGGTGCTGCGCCTGCCTTGCAAGTACAAGGTCCTAAGTTTGATCCCTGGCACCAGAAAAAAAAGAAGGAAAGAGTGCAGTGAATATTCATATATCTTTGAACATATCTGTGAGTAATTTCTGGTGCAGAAAGATCTAGAAGTGTGATTGTTGAGTTGAAAACTACATACACTTATACTTTACATTTCAACAGATGTTGCCAAATTGCCCTCTGAAGATAATAGTACCAACTTACGCTCCCACAAATAGTATGATGGGTCTTCTATCTGTGCCGTTAACAGAACTGTATTATCAATCTTTTTTTTTTAAATTTTTTTGGTAACAGGGATCAAACTCGGGTCTTTGCGCTTGCGCAGCAGGCAGCGAAACCATTGAGCTAAATCCCCGGCCCTTATCAGTCATTTTAAATTTATCAATTTAAAATGTGAAATATGGACCGTATCTTATTTTTTGTTTTCAGTACTATGGATTTGAACCCATGACCTTTGCATTGAGCTGTGCTCCCCCTTTTTTATTTTTTATTTTGAAACAAGGTCTTGCTAAATCACTAAAATTGCCCAGTCTGGGCTGGAACTTGTGATCTTCTTACCTCAGCTTTCCAGAGTGCTGGGATTACATGTGTGCACCAACATGCCCAACTTTATTTTAATTTTGTATTTCTGTGATGACTAGAGAAAATGCAGATCTTTTTTGAGGGGGGGAACAGTGTCTCACTATGTAGCCCAGACTGGCCTCAAACTTGCAGTGATCCTCCTGTTTCAGCCTCCCAAGTGCTGGAGTTACAAATGTGTGCCACCATGCTCAGCTGCATCTTTTTATTTTTATGAGCTATTTTTTTTCTTCTATGACTTGCCTGTTCAGTCTTTGCCTTTTTTTTTGCCCATGTTTTGTGAGCCACCCTACCCATTATGGCACCTAGCTTAGGTATTGTTATAAAAAATGTTTATATTGTTTATTCTTAGTGACTTCAGCACATAAGGGAGAACAAAATTGGGTTATACATTAAAAAGGTGCAAAGGATAATTGCACCTTTTTGATAACTGTTTGATACAATTTTTTGAAAACATATATAGCTAGAATTTTTCTTTTATTAATTTTATAGGAGGAAATAGCCGAAATGTACTAGTTTGCACTGAAGATGGCCCGGATTCCAAAAATAACACTAAAAATGCTAAAAAGAATTGGAAAGTCCTTCCCAAATGTGACACTGGCTGTGCTGAGAACTTCTTTGGACTCAAGAACATTTTTTCCCCATCTGAAGACTTATTTTCATTTTTAAAGGTATTTTCAATATCTATTTGGAATGTTGAATTTGTATTCCTTTTTATTTTCCTAACATTTATGCTTTGAGTCTTAAGTTTAACTTAAATTTGCTTACAATTTTTATAGGCCTTAGATTTCCAATTTTAATACATTCTACCACTTTGACAAATGGTGCATAGACATTGCTCTAAATACGTATTACAGGATTTAGAGTAGACTATACTCTTTTCAGATCAAAACACAATGTCAGACTTAAAATAAATGACTTAATTACTGAATTGTAGTATATACTAGATATATAAGTATTAGAGCCTTTAGTTCTCCAAATTAGCAGTACAAATTTAGTTTTTATTTTTATGGGTTTTTTGGTACTGGGAATCGAACTCAGGGCCTCGTGCTTGCCAGGTAGGCACTGTGCCACTGAGCTACATTCCTGGCCCCAAATTTAGTTTTTAGACTCAATACCATTTTAATATTTTATGTGTAGGATAAAATTATAAGGGTAGTGACTCAAAATAGAGACAACACTGTATTCATATGGGTAGAAAAATGCTCAATCCATGTACTGTCATAACATTTCTTAAAATTCACTTTTCAGCACAAAATCACAACAAAGGACAAATGGCATAAACTCATCCAGCTTCTTACAGAATTCCACATGCAGAACATAGATTTTTTATATAGTAATCTCGAATTCATCCTACCATTACCAGTTGATACCATTCCAGAAACAAAAAAACTTTGTGGCTCATCTGTAACTGTGAACGCCAATGCAGTAACAAGAAGTATGAAATGTTCTGAAGGAGAGCAGCCATTGAAGAAGTCGCAGAAAAAGAAACGTAAGAAAAAGATGGTGATACTAGATGACAGTGACTTATTTGACACTGGCTTGGACTTTTCTGATGAATTTATTAACCTAACCCCAGTGTCTTCCTCAAATTTAGAAGAAAGTAAAGCCAGAGACAAAGAAAACAATCCAGAGAGAAACCATCTAAACCAGTGTTCAGAGTCTGACCCTGAATCTATTCCTTGTCCTCCTAAAACACCAGCAGAAAAACAATGCTCTGTCCTTGTTTCTCGTTGTTTAAGTTCTCTCACTGAGTTCATGGATAACATGTCCTTCTTAGATGCCTTCTTAACTGATGTAAGGGAACAGAAGGAACTTGGTAAAAATGACTTCTGTTGGACAAGTGGAAAGGTTAAAAGTGGACTTTGTGATGAATTTAGTCTGGAGAGTGGTGATGGATGGACTTCGCAAGGCTCTGCGGAATTAAAGGCAGCTGTACAAGCTCTCAGCTTTACTAAGTGTTCATCTACTATTTCAAAAGCATTGGAATCCTCCTTGAATTCTTGCAAGAAATTAGGAAGAGATCCAACCAACGAGCTTACTTTTTATGTTTCACAAAAGCATAATAATGTATGCTTTAGCCAGTCAGCAGCTAATGTGGAGTAAGTCTTGCTTTTTTTTACCTTTTATTTTTCAGTAATAAACGGCAAAGGGGAAATCATTAATTTCTTTCTTCTTATTAATTTTAAACTGCTGGGCTGTTGACCATGGTAAGCACTTAAAATTAATAATGTAGCTTCTTGGCTTTTTTTTTTTTGGTACTGGGGATTGAACTCGGGACCTTGTGCTTTCGAGGCAGGTGGTAGAACGACTGAGCTAAATCCCCAGCAATAATGTAGCTTCTAATGAGCGGTAAGGAGACCAGCCTGATTGCTAGAAAGATTAGGATGGGCTGGCTTTAGGAAACCCTTGAGTAAGAGGTTTGGACCTGCCTTGACAGATAGCAAGGAGCCAGTGAGATTTTTCAGTATGGAAGTGTTTAAGTGTTATTTGGAAATTAATCTAGAAGGCTTGTCCAGTCTAGACCAGAGGCAGGGAAGGTGGTTGTTTGAGATTATTGTATTTTTATGGGGCATTTAAAATAAAAATTTACATTACTTTTAATTTACAGCAATGCTTGGAAGAGGATAGCAGTCATTAAAAGTGTATTTTCTAGTCGATCTCTACTAAATGTGGGTAATAGACAAGCCAGTATAATTGAGTACCTGCCAACTCTTCGAAACATTTGCAGGAGTGAGAAGCTAAAAGAACAAGAAAAATGTAAAAGAAGGTAAAGCCTGTAGAAAACAAAACATTTTATATAGCTTTGTCAAAGTTAATAAATATTCTCATCAGGTGGAAATATTAAATTATATTTTTCTTTGTAATTTTGACAGGTTCCTGCACTATTTTGAAGGAATTCATCTTGACATTCCAAAAGAGACTGTGACTAGTTTGGCAGCTGACTTCCCTTGATACTGGGCATTAACAATGCCATTTACAAATTATGTGGTGCTTAAGATACATTGTTATATAATGTTGATTTTCATGGAAGTGTTCATTTTTCTTCATGTACATTTAAAACAGACTATTTGTATTTTTTATTGCTGTGCAGATATTTAAAATGAAAAAATTGAATTATAAATTGTATTTATGATTGTGGTAGTTTTTTTTGAATTTTTTTATATTGTCTAATTTTGCTTTGTTGATATATTTTTGGTAAATGAATGAGCTGTTGTTTCTAGAAGGTAGTTCACTAAGATATTTCTAAAGATACAGTGCTAACCTAATGCTATATTTTTTTCCCTTATTACCCTTAACACACCCCTCTCTAAATATCAGTTCTCTCAGATTGTAAATATGAAGCACATAAATGGTGATCTTTTTAAAGTGCTTTTACACAATATATAACAGAATTATACATACAGCGCTTAACAAAACTTCCTAGGAGCTGGGTATTAGGGTGCACACCTGCAATCTCAGCACTTGGGAGGCTGAGGCAGGAGGACTGCTGCAAGTTCGAGGCCAGCCTGGGATACCCAGTGAGTTCAAGCCCAGCATGTACTACAGGGTGAAACCCTGTCTCAAAAAATCAAAACAAAGAAAAAAGAAAACTTCCTAGGAAGAAAATTAGGTTTCATTTTTCAAAAACGAAGAGCTTCTGGATAAATTTATTTCTAGTGTACTTCCCAACATATTTACCATTGAATCAACATTCTGAATAATAGCCAGGGATTTAGCTCAGTGGTTCTGCCACCTGCCTCAAAAGCACAAGGTCCTGAGTTCGAGCCTCAGTACCAAAAAAAAAATTTTTTGAATAGTTTTCACCAATCACTTTTAGCACCCCTACATAGGTGATATCTAGTACATTTTGCCAACACAAGTCACTTGCCTTGTAAATTTTTCTTGCATTTTTATAACTTTTATTTCACAATATTACTGGCATTAATGTATCATTTTGGACAAGCTCCTATTCATTAAAACTGTTACAAAGGAGGATTCTGCCATAGGATTTCTACATACTAACCCTTTCCACACACAGTTTTTTTTGGGGTGCTGAGGATTGAACCCAGACCCTTGCCACATGGTAAGTGTTCCACCACTGAGTTACATCCCAAGCCCTTTGTGGGTTTTTTTTTGGGGGGGGTATCAGGGATTGAACTCAGGTCCTTGTGCTTTGAGGCAGGCAGCAGAACCACTGAGCTAAATCCCCGGCCCCCCCAAGCCCTTTGTTTTTGAGACAGTCTTGATGTGTTACCCGGGCTGGCCCCAGATTCATGAGCTCAGGAAATCCTGCTGGCTCACCTTCTCAAGTAATGAGGATTACAGATGTATGCTGCCACACCCAGAAAAGGTAATGTTTTTGGGGAAAAAAGGATATATTTTTATTCTGGTAACAAGATCTTAAAATACCACATTTCACTTAATGTCATTTTGTATCAGATAATCAAGTTTAAAATCACTCTATTTCAAATGTTTGTATTATATAATAGCTTAATATTTCAGATACATTATCTGCTTAATTGTATTTTAACTAAAAAGGATCCTAATTTTGTAGTTTTTAAAAATACAGATGCAAACCTGTTTTCAAATGTGTGTAAAGATGTTTTTACCTCTTATTTGTTCAACCTACCTTTTCTTGTGTTGACCAGCATATTGATCTAATTAAAGGTTAAAGCTAAAACATAACTTATGCAGTATTTAAATAAGAGTTCAAGAGGTAATCATCTTTGTAAATATGTATATTGTGCAGATTTGGATATAGGCTGTATCTTACAGCTTTTGTTCCTGTACAGGAGACCAATGTCTTCTGAATCTTTTTTTTTTTTTTTTTTTTTTTTGTGGTACCAGGGATTGAACTCAGGTCTGAAGCTTTTTTAAAGTATACTTAGCTATTTTTCTACTGACTGTATCCTGTAGACCACTCACCTGTTAATTAGGTGTTTTATTATTAGAAAACTGACAATTCTCAATAAAATAAAATAACACGATAGAGCTGTATTCAAGTGATTACAAATCAAGAAATAAGCAGAATGTGGTGATGTACACCTGTAATCCCAGCTACAAGCAGGTAGATCACAAGTTCAAAGCCAGCTTGGGCAACTCAAAGAGACCATCTCAAAATTAAAATGGAAAATAAAAAAAGGACTGAGGATGTATGTAATTCAGTGCTCCCCAGTACTGAAAAAAGTAAAAAAATAAAAATAAAAAAAAATTGAAGGTGTTTTCTTCCATAATAGGATACATCTGATTGGTCTTTAGTATAATTTGGAAAAGTGTTGTTTTATGGTGTTGGGGTACAGGAACCCAGGGCCTTATGTGTGCTAGGCAAGCGCTCTACCACTGTTCATCCTTAAAGATGATAAATTCCTATAAAATTCAGATAAATTTTTGTGATAAAACTACCCAAATTTTAGCTAGGGCTGGTGGCTCACACCTGTAATCCCAGTACTCAAGAGGCTGAGGTGAGACAAGAGGATTGCTGTGAGTCTGAGGCCAGCCTGAACTCCATAATGAGACCCTGTTTAAAAAAAAGTAAGGGGCTGGGGATGTAGCTCAGTGGCACTGTGCCTGCCTGGCAAACACGAGGTCCTGAGTTTGATCCCTGGTACCACAAATAAATAAGTGAAAAAGTAAATTTTGATGACTTTTCAATACTTTGTGTCTTATATAATGTCTAAAACTGACACATTTTCTTTTATAGCTATTTCTGAAAATATGTGGGAGGTGAATGCCATATTTCTGGCATGAACGGACAGCCCGTAAAGCTGTTTGCTAACTAATGTAAACAAGAACAAAGGTGCTAGTTTGGAGGCAAAGAAAACAATTTCCTTTTAGACGTGTGTGGTTTGAGGTGTTTACCTTTTCAAGGTGGCAATGTATAGCATGCATGTAAATGTGGAGGCTTAGTGTGCATGGCACTGAGTCCAGTGTGTACAGCAGCCCCAGAGAGCTGGATGTGCTAGTGTGGCAGGACTTCCGCTTCCTGCTGTAGATATATACTTCTGGTTGTTTGAATTTTTCTTCTTCTTAACAAGCATATTTGACTTTTGGATTAAGGAGAGATTTAATACTGTGGCATCAAAAAGAATGGTTCAGTACAAGAGATATAATGAGGCCCTGAACTAGGGCAGAAATAGAAAATTGAGAGGGACGTGAAAAGAAAAATCATGTGAAATGTTTCTCAAAAGACAGTCTGCCTCGCAAGCGCAAGGACCCGAGTTCAATCCCGGGTACCAAAAAAAACCAGTCTGTCGGGCAGGGGATTTAGCTCAGTGGTTTCGCCACCTGCTGCGCAACCGCAAGGACCCGAGTTTGATCCCCGGTACCAAAAAAAAAAAAAGACAGTCTGTCAAAAGTCCATCAAAGTGAGAAAATGAGTATTAGACAAAGTGTGTTCAGGGGGAATGTGTCTGAGCTGATGAAAACTGCCTCCTGTAGACAGTCTATCAAGCCACATTCTACCTAGAAAATAAGAGGCTTCTACAAGTTGTGTTACCAACTGCCTTTTGCTTTATTCTCATAAACACCACCCAGAAAAATCTTTATTCCCTTTTCTAACAATATGAGAATAATGCAGATCTTTAGCATAGATGATATTTGCTTTCAAAGGGAGATAACTTTGTTTCTTTTTCTTTTTTTGGTTGGTAGGGGGGCATCCTTACTGTTTAACATTTAAAATCAAAAGGCTCAAAATCTCATAAAATATTTATTGATTTGGTCTTGTCTATTGTGTGTACTATTTCACAGCCAAGTCTAACTTTAAAAATCTAAAATATACTCAAGATGTGTTTTCTTCTCCTTTGACATGGGTGTTCAGAACAGCTGGGTTTAATTTTAGATTTTATAAATATAACATTAGCCAGGGATTTAGCTCAGTGGTTCCAGTGCCTGCCTCACAAGCACAAGGTCCCAAGTTCAATCCCTGGTACCAAAAAAAATAATAATATTAGAAGAGATCCATTAACTCAGAATTCTAAGTCTCTGTCAAAAACTGCTAATTCATAGAAAGCAACAGCTTGTAATAATGAATCATATAACTCTTCTATTCTATGTGAGCTAGATAAAAATCTCTCTCTGTAGTCCACTACTTTATCTCGTGGGAAGAACACCCTCGGATCCTCCTTTAGTACAGACTCGGAGATGAACTGCTTGACTAGTTCTTTTCCACTAGTCCGAGAGTCACCGATCATCAGTTCAAAGTGTTTCCCCACTGCATTGCGACTCATGCTCAGTACCTGATGCTGGCCATCCTGGGCAAAAGTTTTATCTAGTAAAGCATACAGCATGGCTTCTGTGACATGAAAATGTAACAGAACGGGGAACAGAGTTGGGTTCTGAAGTGAAAGTGGTGTCTTTTCCAGAACATAGAAATCTGCTTTTGGCATCTCTGAAATGACTGATGAAATCTTAAAAAAAAAAAACACAATAAGTAAGCAAAAATAATGTACTTTTATGTTTGGGTCTTTCTGACCTATTTCTAATTTTAAAATATTTTAATTAGGTATCTTTTATTGTTGTTGACGATTTTGAAATAATTGAACAAGCATTTTATGGGCAGCTAAGTTCTGGGCATGGTTGTCAGAAACAAGCTATTATGACCTCCTACGTACTGTACCAGTTTCTTCATCTGTTAAATAGGATTCATAATTTTTTTTCTTGTTTTTTTTGAGACAGGGTCTCACTATATACTTCACCCTGGCCTTGAACTTGTGGCAATCCTCCTGCCTCAGCCTCCCAAGTCCTGGGATTACAGGCCTGAGGCACCATTCCCAGCTTTTTTTTTTTTTTTGAGACAAGGTCTCCCTGGCATTGAACTCACTCTGTAGCCTAGCCTAGTGCCACCATCCCCAGCTCCAAGACTTCCTAATTCTTAAAAATCTATATTAGCTTTAAGACAGACAATTTAATATTTTTTTATTAACCATTTAAAACTTTCTAGGGTAGTTGGGTATAGTGGCCCATGTCTATAATCTCAGCACTCTGGGAGGCTGAGCCAGGAGGATGGCAAGTTTGAACAATTTAATGCCTCAGTGACACCCTGTCTCAAAAAGAAAAACTCTAGGCTGGGGATTTAGCTCAGTGGTTCTGCTGCCTGCCTCACAAGTGCAAGGTCCCCATACAAAAAAACAAAAAAACAAATTCTGAGGACATAGCTCAATGTAAACGTCCTGGTTTCAGTGCACAGTACTGCCAAAATAATTATAATAATAAATTTTAAAATTCTAGGGTAGAGCATAGGGCTAGAACAGTTAACCAAGAGCCAGGCATGGTGGTACATGCCTACGGTCCCAGCTATTCAAGAGGCTGAGATGGGGGATTATGATTTCAAGGCAGCCTGGGCAACTTAGTGAGATCCCCATCTCAACAACAAAAAAATCTGGCCAAAAATTAAATCAATCATTTTTGTAAATAACTAGTCATAGATGCTTGACTGAACAACAGTTTTCTTATGTAAAATCAGGACAATAATTTATCATCTGCCCATTTCACAAGATTCTGAAGACCTAAATAAGACAAGTGATAACATTTTAAAAATAAGCTTTGGGGCTGGGGATTTAGCTCAGTGGCACTGCACCTGCCTCACAAGTGCAAGGTCCTGAGTTTGATCCCCAGTATCAATAAATTTAAAAAAAGCTTTATACTATACCACCAATTTTCTCAACATCTGCCTTCTTGAACTAATTGAAAAAGATGACAAAAACAATACAAATGGGTAATAACTACCAAAAGAAAATCCATCCTTACTAATTTTATTACACTTCTTCCAGGCCTAATTTAAACTTACACAAGAAGCTACATGAGTAATAGGAATTTGGAGGTGCAACTGTCTTACCTCTTCTAAATAAACTGATGATGGGGGTATTTTGTTCCTTAGTTTCCAACAGTCATTATGCTGCCAGTCCAGCACTGTCAATTTACGATCAAGCTGAGCCCATGCAATTCTTCGAGTACCAAAAACAATGGACACGATACTATTAACTGCCTAAAAGAAAAGGCCTGGTTTAATTACAAATATAAACATTTTAACATATACAAAACCTAATCTATTTGCCGCCTGCTGTGCAAGCGCAAGGACCCGAGTTTGATCCACGGTACCAAAAACCGCACCCAAAAAACCTAAACCAGGTATGGTAGTGCATGCCTGTAATTCCAGTACTCAGAAGGCTGAGGGAGAAGGACTATCATGAGTTCAGGGCCAGAATGAACTACATAGTGAGATCCTGCCTCAAACAAACAAACACAACCTAATCTATAAGCTCAGAATGGCTAATTAGTTTATTAAATACAAAATTTATTTAGTTTATGAAATGAGAATTATTAGTGTTGCCAGAGTCTGTGCTAGATACTGGAAACAGAACATAAAAACATTCTCCACAATTTTTTTTTTTTTTTTGGTGCCGGGGATCGAACTTGGGACCTTGCGCTTGTGAGGCAGGCAGCGGAACCACTGAGTTAAATCCCCAGTCCTAAAACCATTCTAAGAGCCGGTGATTTAGCTCAGTGGTTTCACCGCCTGCTGTGCAAACACAGGGACCCAAGTTTGATCCCTGGTACCCACCCCTAAAAAAAAAAAAAAAACATAAGAAATGTCACCGTTCAACAGTTACTATAAAGCAAAGTGGTCACGAAGGTTTACTGGAAGATGAAAATGAATAAAATGGTAAATATAAAGTGATTTCACCCCGACTGCAGTTAGGCTGTTTTCCTGAACTAAAGACAGGACAAAGAACAGAGAGTAGTTGTAAAGTTTAGTAACTTAACTTTATTCTGAGAGCTACAGGGAGCCACCAAAGCATGTAATTTTTTTTTTTTTTTTTTTTTTTGAGGCAGGGTCTCATGTTGTAGTTCAGGCTGGCCCTGAACTATGGAGCCCAGGCTGGTCAAACTCACAACAATCCTCCTGCCTCAGCCTCCGTGTGCTGGGATTACAGGTGTGCACCACCATGTCCGGCATTTTTTTTTTGTACAGGGCATCAAACTCAACCTTGTACCTGGCCAGGCAGACAGCAACCACTGAGCCATATCCCCAAGCCCCAAAGCATGTAATTTTAGGGAGTACTGTAATATAAAATTTGCATTTCAGAAAAGTCACTGACAGTATGCAGATGGACTGGACTGATGAAAAGTAGGGATCTGTGTTAGGTACCATTATAACAAACTATTAAGAACCAAACACAATGATGGAGAAGAAAATGATCAGATAGGGGAGTAGAAATGATACCTTGTGTAGGCTGGAGGAGGAGCTAGGAAAACGAGTTTTATGTTATTGGATGGCATCCTTAAGATAAAGAAGAGGGGCATATTGGAAAAGCTGGGGAGTGAGTTGTCTTACTGTGTTGAGTTTAGATGGCTAGAGGCCTTTTAAGAGATGGATATATGGGGCCGGGATTTAGCTCAGTGGTTCCAGAGCCTGCCTTGAAAGCTCAAGGTCCTGAGTTGGGTCCCCAGTACCAAAAAAAAAAGAGATGGATATATGGATTTAGCTCTGTGCTGGATATAAAGTACATCATCTCATTTCTGTTGGCCTACTTAGTTGTACTGACAAATACACTACTGGGGGCCAGGGATTTAGCTCAGTGGTTCCACCCCCTGCCCTGTAAGCTCAAGGTCCTGAGTTTGATCCCCGGTACCAAAAAAAAATAACTACCCTACTAGGGGTAATTAAGGAACAACTTACATTTCTATACCCATCACCCTTTCTGGTAAATAAATCACTGCATAAATATATTAAAGAGGAATAGTTTGAGCACTCAGACATCTACAAAACACCGATTTCCTATTGGCTCTTTAGCTCAGTGACACTCAGGCTTTAGTGCATAAGCACTGCTAAACCATACTACACATAGTACTTCCTTGGACAACAGATTTCTAAAAAAGATTTTGTTGCACAATTTTCTCCACACAAATTGACTTTAAAACTTAGTGTCCAGGCCAGGGATTTAGCTCAGTGGTTCTGTCACCTGCCTCGCAAGCATTAAGGTCCCAAGTTTGATCCCTGGTACAAAACAAAAAGCAAAAACAAAACAACTTAGTCTCCATATTTCTAGCTAAATGGATCCACCTTGAGACCATACTCTTAAGTGAAGTAAATTGAACACACATGTTTAAAATACCGAATTGTCTACCTGGTGTGATAGAAATAAGAGCTAAAATGTACAACAGACATGGGGAAATGGGAAAATGTTCAAATGAGAGGGGGAACAAGGGAGCGGAGAGGGGGAAAGGGAAAGAAAGGACAAGAAAAAAAAGAAAAAGGAAAAAATGGAAACAAAGCTTTTGTACATAAGGATGGTGGAATGGGGGAAAAAAAGAAGAAAGATATATCATGTACTGGTACAAATTCCCTATGATGAATGTTACCATTATGTATATCTAAAATATATCGATAAATGTTTTTCTAAAAAAAAAAAAAAACTTAGTCTGCAAGGTGGTGACACACACCTGTAATCCCAGCACTTGGGAGGCTGAGATAGGAGGATCGCCTGAGTTCAAAGTCAACCTGAACGACATAGTGAGACCCTGTCTCAAAAAAAAAAACTCTCTCCAACTGGGCATGATGAAATTACATCTGTAATTTCAGTGCTTGGAAGGCAGAGGCAGGAGGACTGCTATGGGTTCAAGATCAGCCTGAACTACACAGCAAGACTCTGTCTCAAAAAAACAAAAAAAGGGGCCGGGGATTTAGCTCAGTGGTTTCGCCGCCTGCTGTGCAAGCGCAAGGACACAAGTTCAATCCCTGGTACCAAAAAATAAAATAAAAAGTATATGCAGTATTCTGTGTACATGTTATAGTTTTCCACCCCTGGCAAGGTCCATAAATTTCACCAAGTTTTCAAAAAAGTATCTATAATCCCCTCAAAACTAAGAACTACTGGGCCGGGGATTTAGCTCAGTGGTTCTGGCGCCTGCCTCGAAAGCGCAAGGACCCGAGTTCGATCTCTGGTACCAAACCCCCCCCCCCCAAAAACCTAAGAACTATTAGGGCTGGGGATTTAGCTCAGTGGTTCCACTGCCTGCCTTGAAAGCACAAGGTCCTGAGTTCAATCCCCAGTACCAAAAAAACCAAAAAAGAACAACTGCTGTTCCCTGACTTCCCCAGAAAAAAAAGATGAGTATTATGGGATAAGAGGATATTTTATCAAGCAAAGGTACACAGGACCTAAGTTCCTCCAAAATTTATTGTGTCAAATAATTTGAATAGTTTTACAGGTTACACTTAAAGAGGTTTTGTTTTGTTTGAGACAGGATCTTGCTTGGGGCCAGGGATCTAGTTCAGTGGTTCCACTGTCTGCCTTGCAAGTGGAAGGACCGGAGTTCCATCCTGGGTACAAAAGGAAAATTAAAAAGAAGTCAAAAAAAATTGGCATGCGGAGCTGCAACCTGATACAGGATCTTGCTATGTAGCCTGGGCTGGCCTTGAATGCATGGTGATCTTCTTTCCTCAGCTTCCCCAGGGCTGGGATTACAAGCATGTGGTAACATGCCCAGCTACAATTTGCTTTTAGAATGCTGTTAATGGAAGTATGGGGAGCAGAAAATAATTTTACATCTTGCCATAAATACTGGTATAATGTTCTAGAGTCACTGCTTGGCTATAACCCATTTTTGCATCTTAATTTCTCATTACAGCTGGGTATCTCTACAACAGTCCTATTAAATATATCTTGCATAGACCTATTCATTTATTTATTTTTGGTACCAGGGATTGAACTTGGAACCTTGTGCTTGCAAGACAGGTGGCGGAATGACAGAGCTAAATCCCCGGCCCTATTTATTGACATCAACTGTTTTTCTACAATGCCCTCTTCTTCCACTCAGCCTAATTTTCTCTCATTCTAGTAAACTTAACAGTAGTAGCTTAGTTTTCTCTCCTCTCAATTGCCAATTACTGTCTGTATACCTTATTATGTGCTAGTAATCATACTTCGCAATTATACAAGTATGGATAGATCCACCAACTAAACCTAAAGAACCCTGTACTAGTAACACCCCAGCCCAATGCCCAGAATGATGGGACCACACAATTCTCAAACATCAGGCAGTGAAACAGACACTAAGACAATACCTTAAGTCTCTCTCTTTCTATATCCGGTTTGATGAACTTTCTCAATTGCCAGTTTTCTGGCAACTTTTTTTTCTTTTCAGTCTCTGGACAAAGAATTGAGTTACAAACTTGAACAACAGTTTCATACTGCAACAAGGGCACATTCATCAAACTTGCCAAATCCTGAAACGGCCCCAATTTTTCTCTGTACTTTACAATATTGATGGACTTTCTTCCACGAAGCAATTTGAAAGCTTCAAGTTCTTTATTAGATGCTGTATTCAACACATGCAGGATGGAAGCCTGCTCTTCTGAAGAGAAGATCTTATCAAGTACATTTCCAGACTCCTTTGCATTTTTACCACAGGAAGCAAAACTGGTAATAATTCTTTCAGGTTCAGTGGATTTTTTCCGACAGCAGAAATTACATAGGTCCTGGAATAGGGACGACTTCAGTGGAACTGGAAAGCATGTCCACCTTCCTAAAAGGAAAATTTATCAAAATGTAAGTTGGGATGTCCTACTTTCCTTTAGTATTAGTTGCAAGCCTCACCAGATCCTTGGCAAAGTCCCACAGATTTTCCTATAATTTAACCTGGATCACCTGAAATAATTTTTAAAGGAGGTTAGTTTTAGAACTATATTGTAGTTACCTCTGCACACAGTTTTTTAAAACTAGGCTTTTTGTTATTTTTAAATCAAAAGAGATGTTTTCTGAGTCTTATGGATCAGTCCAAAATTTTACTATTTAGAAAATTGTATTTTATGTCCATCAAGAAGTTGTAGGGGCCGGGGATTTAGCTCAGTGGTTTCGGCGCCTGCTGTGCAAGCACAAGGACCTGAGTTCGATCCCCAGTACCAAAAAAAGAGAGAGAAAAAGAAGTTGTAGTTATTCGGGAGTGGTGGCACATGCCTGTGATCCCAGCACTCAGGAGGCTGAGGCAGGAGGATTGCTGAGTTTGAGGTCAGCCTGGGCTACATAGTGAGTTCAAGGCCAGCCTGAACTGCGTAGGAGACCCTGTCTCCAATAAAAAGGGGGGGGGGCTGGGACTATAGCTCAGTGTAGAGTTCTTATCTAGCATGCATGAGGCCCTAAGGACATGTTTTCAAAAGCTTAATGTTGTCAGTATTTGTAATAGCAGAGGGACCATTTTGTAACTGCTATTTAAGATTTATGGGGCAGGGGATTGAGTTTTGTGGCACCGCACCTGCCTCCCAAGCGCAAGGTCCTGAGTTCAGTCCCCGGTACCTAAAAAAAAGATTTATTGTCACTTTCATTTTCACTAGTTTCTCACTCGATGAACTACAGAAAATTAAGTTTTATGCATCTATAAGAAACAGTTTCGCTAAGTAGTAGATTTATGGGAGGCTTTATTTCCTACTGTACACTTTTCAAGATTTGTACCAGGCCTTTTGTTTGTTTGTTTGGGTTTGTTTTTACAGTACTGGAGATTGAACCTAAAGCCCTGAGCATGCCAGGCAAGCGCTCTACCCTGCGCTAGCTACATCCCCAGTCCCCGTGACTATTTTTTTTGCAAGCAGAACAAACACTGTATAATGCGTAACTTTGCAAAACCAGTGTAAAGTCACTCTGCCATCACAGCCACAGAAAAATACAACCAGAGGCAACCAAGCTCTGGTCAGAATCTGAATCTCCCTCCTGCCTCCCAGACCAGGAAAAACGCAAGCAGACCCAGGGAAACACAGATTGAGGTACGGGACCAGAACTGCTGTCAGCTCAGCTAGAGCTCCAAGTGGGCGACCTAGATGTGAGACGTAAGGAAACACTCCAGGATCGGGGGTTAATGGCATGGGAAATTAACCTTCTATTCCAGGACTTCTACTTCTGGCCTTGAGGAAATACCGGACGCTCATCTTCCAAGTCCCGTCCCAGGCTCCCACGGTCAGTCCTCCTCCACTAATTTCCGGTTCCTGTGTGCTTCGCCCCAAAGCACGCGGCTCATGCTCAGCAGAAAGGTTCCGGCTGAGCGGCGGCTCGCAGGGCGCCGAAAGCCGAGCCCTTGGGTGTCCTGCAGACTCACTCCGCAGTGTCTAAGAAACTTCTCGCCCGAACTTGCCGCTTACAGCGGCTGCGCCGAATCTTCCTGGAACCGAACGCCTCGGCTAGCTTTAGTCTGTAGTTCGTAAGGACTCTTCAGGTCAGGCTCCCCGTGTTTCTCCCAGCTACGTAGATTGGCTCCTATGGGAACCCAGTGTGCGGCCGAGTGTGGTGGGGAGCGGAGGCGGGTACAGGACGATGCCCCCGGGTACAGTGGAACAATTCGGAGAGAGGTGAAGTTTCAGAAGCTCAGCAAGGAAAAGAGAGCAGATGTAGGGGCCCAGAGTGGTGGTGCACTCCTGTAAGCCCAGCGCTCGCGGCAGGCTGAGGCAGGAGGATCGCCGCCAGTTTGAGGCCAGCTTAAACTACATAGCGAGACTCTGTCTCAAAAGGAAAAGAAAAGAAAAAAAAATGCAGGCAGAGTATCAGAGAAGGGCGAGGTACAAGGAGAGGGCTTTGGCAGTGGGCACAGTATTCCATTTGGAAGAGATGGAGGGAGGTGAGGCGGGCGTGAAGTTTGGTTGGTATTGAATTCGGAGAGGAAAGGTTATAGATCTCCGCCCGCCAGGTCGCGGGGAGAGGTCTGGAAGCTCCTGTACCTTCCAGCTTCCCAAGGGAGAGCGAACAGAAAGGAAGTGAACCTGGGAGATGTGAGGAGAGTGGAAGAAAAAGGATTCTTTCTGGAAGATGGGGAGACTTTAGCTAGTTTTGTGAAGAAGAGGGGAGTCAGGAGGAAGGGAAAGGTGATGGGTTTGGGTTTTTGTGGGACATCAATGAATTGATCGTCCGTATGTCTATTGAAAGCCAATGGGGTTTGACATGGGCGTCGTATTAATAGAAATTACAGGAATTCTAAGAATCTTGGCCGTTTCTGGGGGACTTAGGAATCAATCTAACAAGAAATAAAGTCAACTTATTTTTGTATAAAATCGTCCAAATCAGGAGGAAAGGATTTCCCTTTCGTTCAGAGCTTACTCATTTTTTTTTTTTTTTTTTTTTTTTTTTTTTAGTATCGGGGATGGAATTCCGATCCTTGTCCTTGTGCAGCAGGCAGTGGAACCAGAGCTAAATCCCCAGCCCTAGAGCTTACTCAATTTAATGAACTGTTGTGGTTTAACGGTAGTCTTCAAAAAAAGTTATGTTGATAGCCAGGCATAGTGGTGCACACTTGTTATCCTAATACTTGGGAGGCTGAGGCAGGAGGATCAATGGGAGTTTGAGTCCAGCCTGGGCTACACAGTGAGACCTTTTCACAAACAAACAAACGATATGTTGAAGTTCTAACTCAGTACCTCAGAATGTGACCTTATTTGGAAATAAGGTCATTTTTGTTATAATTGGTTAAAATGAGGAAGAGGGGGGTGTAGTTAGTGTAGGGCAATGCCTGGTATGCGTGGAGGCCCTGGATTCAATTCCCAGCACCACACAAACAAGCAGACAAAAAGGTGAAAATGCCAGGTACAATGTCAGTGCCTGTCCTGCCACCTACTGCACTTGGGAGGCTGACATGGGAGGATCCTATGAACTCAGTCGCCTGGCAACACAGCAACACCTCAACCTTAAAAACAAAATAAAATAGGTCACACTGGACTGGGGCAGTGGGTAATCCAATTTGGCTATTGTTCTTGTAAGAAGATAGCCATATACAGATGGAAGCACAGTTCAGCTGGAGGGGGGCATTTACATGCTGAGGAAGCTGTCACCAAAAGCCAGGAGAGAGGCATGGGACAGATCCCCCTCAGAAGGAACCAACCATGCCAATGTGTTGGTTTCAGACTTCTGGCTTCCCAAATGAGAGAATAAACATCCACCCATTTATGCCTCTCCATTCATGGTGATTTGTTGCAGCAGTCCTAGGAAACTAACAAATGAAAGTAAAGCGTAAAGACTCCTAGTAATGTCTCAGAGGTGGTGTGGTTTGCTGGCAAGACACAACTTAGCACTTATTGCACAGCTCAGGCAGTTTCTCAGCCTCTTGGAAACTCAGCTTCCTCATTTGCAAAATGGAGATGCCTGTACCGCCCCAGGGGACTGCTTGGAGGATTCAGAAGAAACTTTCAGGATACACTCAGCATATAATAAAAGATCAGTGAAAACACTTCTAATTATTAATGACCTCAAGGGAAAACACCCTCATTTCTCAGAGCCTTCTTTCAGAATCATGCTTCCACCAGAAGGTGGAAGTGATAGGGAAAGAAAACCAGCACTCACAACTGTAAACCAGAATCAGGGTGTTCAAAACGAAAACTGGCAACTTCTTCAGAAACTGGCTCCTCATTTCCCTGTTTTTATCGCCTACAGACCGATGTCCCTGCCTCAGGTTAATTATGTGTGGGAAAAAAACATTAAAAATGAATGCTCTGGGCCGGGGATTTAGCTCAGTGGTGCCACTGCATGCCTGGCAAGCTCGAGGTCCTGAATTCGATCCCTGGTACCAAAAAAAAAAAAAGTAAACTGGATTTCATTAAAGTTGGAATATGTTAAGATACCACTAAGTGAAATGGCAAGTTACAGAATGAAATAAAATATTTACAATACTACAGCTGAAAACTTGGATCCAAAATATATTTTCAAAAAATATATATATTTTCAAATTTGCTACAAATTAAGAAAAGCAGGCAATCTAATTTTTTTAAATGGGCAAAGACTTTAATACAGACACTTCATCTATAGAGGAGACATAGATACACTTTTTGGACACTAAGGATTGAACCCAGGGCCTTACCTGTATTGGGCAAGGGGAAGTACTATTATTGAGCTACATCTCCAGGCCTTTTATTTTTTTATTTTGAGACAGGATCTCACTAAATTGCCCAGGCTGGCCTTGAACTTGCAATTCTCCTTCCTCAGCCTCTTGAGTAGCTGGGATTACAGTCATGTACCACCATGTTGGCATAAAAAGGATATATTCAAGGCAGATGAAAAGTATTCAATTTTATTAGTCATGAAGGAAATGCAAATTAAAACCACATTGTGATATCACTGCATACCATGAAGTTAGCTAAAATGAGAAAAGACTAATAGGTCAACAGATTGGAGTGTTGGTAAAGATGTAGAGCAATTGCTGATGAAGTGTGGCTTGATAGAGTCACTTTGCAAAACAGTTTGGTAGTATCTAGTTTCTTTAAAGATATGTGCACCTCAGGGACTCAGAAATCTGCCCCCTGGGTATGTGTCCAACACAATGCAAACGCTTGTGCACTTAGAGGTGTGCAGGGTTCCAGCTACTTGGGAGGTGAGAGATCATGACCAGTTTGAGGCCAGTAGGAGTAACTTGGGGAGACCCTATCAAAATAAAACAAATGGGCTGGGAATAGAAGTCAGTGGTACAGTGTTTGTCTAGCATGTGAGAGGCACTGGGAAGTGGGGGAGGAGTGTACAATACATTGAACTACATGTATAAAATTACTAATACTTAACAGATGTTGATTACAAAACTGGCAAAATTTCACATGGTTAAACCTGGTTACAAGAATGTTCAGAGCTGGGCATAGTGGCACATGTCTGTAGTTCTAGCACTTGGGAGGCTGAGGCAGGAGGATTGCCATGAGTTTGAGGCCAGCCTGAACTGCATAGCAAGTCTCAAAAAAGAAAAAAAGAAAAGTTCATTGCTCTGGGATTGAACTCAGGGCCTTGCATATGCTAGGCAAGTGCTCTGCCACTGAGGTAACCCCATCCCTCTTTATTTTATTTTGAAATGGGTTTCTCAGGCTTTCTGGCTATGATCAAGTATAGCAGATATCTATTCTTATTTTGAGACAGGGTGGCCTCAAACTTTCAGTCTTTCTACCTCAGCCTCCCAAGTAGCTGGAATTAGGGCCAGGGATGTAGCTCAGCATCGTTGCACCTACCTGGCAAGTACAAGGTCCTGAGTTCAATTCCTGGTACTGGAAAAAAAAGAGAGAAAAGAACCATGTATCTGGAATTACAGGTATGCATCACCATGCCTGGCTACGTGCATATGTTAGTGAACTTTGACTACAGCCAGTAATATGGATGAATCATAAACATATTGATGTGAAACCATACATTAATATATGAGATGCCAAATCAGACAAAACTAAGGTTATAAAAAACAGGTTACATTTGGGCTGGGGATTTAGCTCAGTGCTGCCACCGCCTGCCTCATAAGCACAAGGTACCGAGTTTGATCCCCAGTGCTAAAAAAACAAAAAAACAGGTTATATTTGAGGGCTGATTACTGAAGTAGTAATGGGCCTTTTGGATTACGCACTTTTCTATATTTGTTATGCTTTAATAAAATGTTACTTGAAAGTTTACTTCCCCAAATTACTTTGAATTAGAAGTACATCATCTAAGGTTTGAATGTTTAGTGACATTTTTTAATAGGTCATTCAGGGAAGGGGGTACTTGACCTAATTCTCTGACCCACCCACAACCCTCAGTGATATTTTATAGAGGAAAGATAATTAGTCCTACTAGTTATAGTCTGAGAGAAATTTTAGGGTTTCTTTTTCCTGTCTTCCAGTATACTTTATTGTCTTTCAGCATTGCACAGAACTAAAATGATTAAGCAAATGATCAAAATAAAAAACCAACACGCACAATTTGAGACCCAGAATCAGCGTATTTGGGCTCATGCACCACCACTGCTACATATTATATATTTATCTCAATTTGTTTCTATTGTTCAGTTTTCTTTTTTTTTTTTTTTTTTTTTTTGGTACCAGGGCTCGAACTCAGGTCATTGGGCGGCAAAACCACTGAGCTAAATCCCCGGTCCCAGTTTTCCTTTTTTGCAAAATAAAACTCAAAGCTCCACTCTTGAATGACTGTTGTGGAAATGAAAATATATGAATCATTCTTAAACTACACAGTGTTATACAATGAGACATTACTCATTGGACAGTTGATTATATAGTTTAAGATGAAATGAGACTGTCTAGGAAACATTCTCAAGAAGAAAACGCCCAGATGCTTTGTAGCACAACCCCTTATGTGGTTAATTTAGGCATAACTTGGGGTTTTGGAGCCCAGGTTTAATTTTTATTTTATTTTACTGGTACCAGGGATTGAACTCTGGTCCTTGCACTTGCAAAGCAGGTGGAGGAACCACTGAGCTAAATCCCTGGCCCTGGAGCCCAGGTTTTAAAGCCCAGTTCCATGGCAGACACTTCCCTTCAGTGTTCAAATTTCCAACAGATGTCACTATAATCCCTACAGTTGGAGTTGGGACTAAAACTCTAAGACTTAACTTCTCACTCAGTGTTCCAGATAATGGTCTAAAATGAAAGCCATGAGGGGTGGGGATTTAGCTCAGTGGTTTTGCCACCTGCTGCGCAAATGCAAGGACCTGACTGAGCTCTATCCCCCGTACCAAAAAAAAAAAAAAGAAAGCCATGATCTTGTGTCTGCTTAGGACTCATTTTCTGGCTCTTTAGATTTTGCAGCTGCATTTTTCCATTCTCTGGATCTCTAGTAGGTTGGTGCAAAATGCAAATTTGCATCAACTGGACTGCCTGTGTAATGACAGTCTCAATTCCATTCAGTTTAACCACCCATCTTTTAAAAATTATGGCAAAATTTGTATAGACAAAATGTACCATTTTTGCTGGGCATGGTGGCACATGCCTGTAATCCCACCACTTGGGAGGCTGAGATGGGAGGATCCCTTTGAGTTTGAGGCCAGCCTGGACTACATAGTGAGACCCTATCTAAAAACAAAAACACCATTTTAATGTACAATTAAGTGGCATTTAGTCCATTCTCAAAGTTGTGCAGCAATCACTACTATCTAGTTCCAGAGCATTTCTAACACCCCAAAAGGAAACCTCATGCATATTTGGCAGTCCTCCAGTCCCCTCCGCCCCCTGGAAAACTCTCATCTCCTTCCTGTCTCTGTGGTTTGACCTATCTTGCATATTTCAGAGAAAGGAATCAACCAACATATTTTGGGCCAAATACAGTCCTTTCTTCAAGGTTACAAAGATGAATATGGCAATCTGCTCTTCACCAGATCACTGCTGACTGGAACCAAACAGGTATAAAAACAACCATAGTTTAAAGTGATAGCTGTAATAGAAATATGAATATTTTTGAGGGAACATAGGTGCAGGAGATAAGGGCAAGCTGTAAGAATGCAGATTTGAATTTGAGCATAGAAATAAATTTCCATAGACCAGTGGGGGCTGGTGTACAGAAAAAGGCTGCAGTAGGAGAGGGAGCAACATAAGTGAGACACAATGGCATGGAATTGGACAGCCCTGTGCTTAAAGGAGGCAGACAAAGCACACACCAAGCATTACCACCCCAGGACCTTTGCATTTGCTGTTGTCATTCCCTGGATACTTTTCTGAGACACCTTCCTTAAAGGTCACCTCATCAGAGAGGACTTCCTTGACCCCTTTATTTAAAATAACAGCCTTTATCCTTCTCTATCCCTTTATTCTTTATATCATTTATTACTCTTCAACCATATTATGTATATGTATATTCATTTCTCCCTAGCACCCATCACAGGGCTGGGCACACAGTAGGTGCCCCATAAATACTGTTCTTAATGAATGAATGAGCAAACAGTTCGGTGGTATTGGACTAGGGACTCTCTGAGTGCCAAGCTGATTCCTGTTGTTGAGGACAAAGTGAAATTGAATATAGAAATCTGTAGGTCCACGCCACCAGATTCTTTGGCCTGTCTGCTTGGCTGTTGGCTCTTTCACTTGCCTACCTGTTAGTTCTTTCCTTTAAAAGGGAAAATGTAGGGCCGGTGATTTAGCTCAGTAGTTCTGCCTGCCACCTGCCTCACAAGCACAAGGTCCCAAGTTCGATCCCCAGTACAAAATAAAAAGGGAAAATGCGTGTGTGACCCCAAGTCTTCTCACTTTATTGTTAATTTTTTTTATTGGTACTCATGTCTGTTTATTTAGCAAATACTTACTGAACCCCTGCTACGCAGCAGGCAGATGTTGGGGATACAGCCGAGAATGCAGCAGGCAACTCCTATCCTAGCAAAGCCCAGGATAGCAAGGGAAACCAGCAAACCAGCAAGCGGTAACAGTAGAATGTGGTGCTCAAATATACAACTTTAAAGGTGAAAAAAAGCATCAGGTATAAAGACAATCTTTGTTTGTTTGTTTTTTAGTACCAGGGATCGAACACAGGACCTTGTGCAAGGCAGGTGCAGTGTCACTGAGCTAAATCCCCAGCCCAACAATCATTACAACATTGGTTGAAATCCATCTGTCCAACAGTGAAGAAATATACATAGATTATTACATTGCCATTAAAATGATCTCATGAAGACCGGGTTTTAGCTCAGTGGCACCATGCCTGCCTTGAAAGCTCAAGGTCCTGAGTTTGATCCCCAGTACCAAAAAAAAAAAAAAAAAGATCTCATGAAACATCCATAATAATGTGATGTAGGATGTGTGTAGAAAAGTAAAAGCGGGATAAAAGTTGTTTGAAAATTATAGTCTCAGTCATATTGGTGTATGTACAAAGGACCAGGAAGAAACTCACAAAATGTTACTGATGGTCATTAGAAGTACAATTCAAACCATAGTATTAGTTTGAACTGCATGACATTGCTATTTTTCTAAGTCAGATTTATCTGGTTCAATCTGATGTATTGGTAGAAAGGGTGCAACACAAACTTGGGTTCAAATCTCAGCTCCAGTACTATGCATTACCCAGAATGCATCATCTTAGTTGTGTAACCTTCAACAAATTTACTTCTCTGTGGGTCACAGTTGCCTCTTCTGTAAAATGGGCATAAAACTACGTTTCAGGGCATGACAAAGATTAAAGGAAGTAATTCATGTAAGCAGCTTGGCACACTGCAATCCCTGAGTAAATGGTGACCATAATTATGAGTGGTTTTTCTTTCTTTACTGTATTTTCCAAATTTCCTATAATTATAGTTTTCTTCCAAATTTTAAAACTAATAAACATAAGCATTTAAATTCACAAAAGGGTCACACACTGTTCTCTGGGGATTGTGAGGGGGTTCTTGAGAATGCAGCTGGAGGCTTTCTTCTAGCCCTGCTGAGGCTCCCCTCAGCTGAAGAGGCACCAATCTGAGGACACATTCTGTCTCTTGCCCCAGCAGCAGCTGCTGCCTGGACTCAGCACCCCACAGCAACTGCCTCAGCCCACCTGCCCCACAGATCCCTGCTCATGATGCCTCTGGCGTAGTCTTCTTCCCTTAGGAGCAGCCTCTTTCCTGGCGCTGAGCTCAACTATTACCCAGTACCCAGGAGTAGGCTACAGAGTTTCCGTTTGGGGCCATAAAAGTTTTGGGAATAGTGGTGAAAATAAAGGGTACAAACTTTGAGTGATAAGATGAACAAGTAAATGACACATTCAACTAAAAAAATAAGATGAACAAGTTCTGGGGATCTAATATACAGCATGGGTGTGATGGATTGTATTTGATTATAGTCATCATTATACAATGTTTTTTTTGCGGGGGGGTACTGAGGATTGAACTCAGGACCTTGCATTTGCGAGGCAGGCGCCGGAACCACTGAGCTAAATCCCCAGCCCATTATACAATGTTTATGTGTCTCAAATCATCACTTTGTACTCATTAAATGTATATGAAAAACACTGAGTATGGTGGTGCACGCCTGTGATCTCAGCACTTGGGAGGCTGAGACAGGAGGATGGCCATGAGTTTGAGGCCAGCCTGGGCTGTGTAGCAAGACCCTGTCTCAAAAAACAAAAAGTGTATAAGAGAGTAAACAATTATTTATTTCATGAAATAACCCTGGACCGAAGGACATCAAGATAAGGGACCTGTGTTTAGGCCCCTGTTCTGCTCCATGACTCTGTGACTTTGGGTAACTCAACTCCTCTTGAGGCTCAACTTCTCTTCTGCAAGGCAGCTGATACCCTGCTGCCCTCGGAGGGGGATCCTGCAGCTCACATTTATGAAATGTGAGAAGCTCTTCTGAAAAACACTCAGTAAGTGTCCACTAGCATCACCTCCCCGCAAACAGAAGCAAAGCAGGGAAGAAGCCTGTCACAGCAAAATGACAGAGGTTTTGTTGTTTGTTTTCTTTTTAATTCTAAGGATGCCTGAAATTCTACGCTCTGATTCCTGTTCAATGAGAAACAAAAATAAAAAAGGAAGCAGGAAAACTAGGGAGACCTCTGAATTCCTGGCTCTTTGGCAGAAATGTGAAATGTACTATGTCTTCTTCTTTTTTTTTTTTGTATGGGGGATCGAAGTCGGGACCTTCCACTTGTGAGGCAGGTGGCAGAACCACTGAGCTAAATCCCCGGCCCTTATACTATGTTTTCTTTAGATTGCTTTTGGGAGACCTCCAGGGAAGGGACAGTGAGAATCAGGATGAAGAGAAGAGGAATGTCACAATTTTGTCCCATCACTGTCCTAAGGAGAAATAGCCTCGGCTTATCCCTCTTTATTCCCCCACCCCTCCTCTCAACTTTCTTACCTTAGGTTGGCTTTCCCATCTCTCTTCCGGGGAGATTTATTTTTCTCTCTCTCTGTCCATCCAAAGTAGCAGAAATGAATCATGTCATTTGCTTAACCTCATACCCCCTGACCCCACATGGCTCTCTCACTCAGCCATCTGTGGCTGTCCCTGGGCTAGGACTCACCCTCCTCCACAGTAAAGACCCACATGGCTGGTTGTTCCTGGGAATGCTTCCCCCTCCCTCCTCTGGGCTGGCGGCTTGACCTTCTCCACTCTAGGGATGATGGGAAATTGACCTCTTCCACTGTAGGGCTGATGGGAAATGACACACAGCACTCCAGATGACAACCTCCCAAGCTGACCAGACAGGCAGGGGATGCAAAGCAACCACTGTGGTTTGAGAGCTTTGTGTGCCATCTCAAAGACCCTTTTAGGTAGATTTCAACATCTTCGTTTTACATGTGAGGAGTCCAAGGCTCAGAGAAGCGAAAGAACTTGTCCAAAGATGACCAGCTAGAAAGTAAAGGAATCAACAGTCAAAACCTGAATTTGTAGATTCCCGGATTCACTGCATTATATCATACTGGTGTATGTGGGGGGGATGCAAGCAGGTCACCTATACTATCAGTTGCTGTCCATCAGGATGGAAACCTTACAGCCTGTACTTTAAACTGTACATGTAGGATAGATGTACAGAGGAGATGCTTAGCGTGTACCAGGAGCCCCATGAGTCGCTGAGGATGGTGACACGAAGGGAAAGGGCTTGATGGGATGCTCAGCGTCAAGGTCACCTGAGCTCTGCCCTCACCCCCGGTGATGGAACTTTACTGTACCCCGCTGTGTCCAAGTTGATTCACTTCCTGATGAACACAGGCATACAACTAGTTTTTGGAAGTTTTCAAATGTGCAGGTGTCAACTGCCTGTGATTCTGGCTACTGGGGAGGTTGAGGTAGGAAGATGGGGAGTTGGATGTCAGTCTGGACAACTTAGTGACTTAGTGAGATCCTGTCTCAAAATACAATTTTAAGAAGGCCGGAGGGTGTAGGTCAGTGGTAGAGCGCCAGCCTAGCATGCTGGAGGCCGTGAGTTCAATTCCCAGCAGCAGGGCAAACCTCCCCCACCACCTTGAAAAAAAAGAAAGGAAAGAAAAAAAATGCAGGTACTGGTGCTAGGAGCCGAGGGTCACGGAAATAAATTGCTGACATTGAACTCTCCAGTGAGGGCAACTTTCTAGAGTGTGTTCGGGAGCAGAGGGTGGAATTAACACGACTACTGTATATATATTACCACGATGCGCGGTGGCCAAAGGGAAGGGCAGATCCTGGACCGAGTATTAGGAGGGCTTCCTGGGAGGTGGCATTTGCCTACAGCCACTCTCCAAGTGGGTGTAAGATCTTACATCAGTGAAGCGCTTTATGAGAAGTTAGACTGTTTAATTTTCCCCAGGAGTCCTAAGCTGCAGGCATATGCCTGTCTTCCTCTCGGAGGAAGACAGCGGTGGAAACTGAGGCCCAGAAAGGCTGAGCCGGCAGTTCACCTTGTCGCACACCGCGAGCCTGTGGCCGGCCAGGACCTCACGTCGCGCTGATCGACGGCCTCCACGCCCTGCGCCTGTCCCCCGGGCGGGGCGGAAGGGTCGTGGGGGCGGAGCTGGTTCTGGGCGGCCGGGGCGGGGAGGCGGCGGTGCTGAGCCCGCGGAGCCTGACGGGCCGGCCATGAGCGACCGCGAGCGCAACAAGAAGCGGCTGCTGGAGCTGCTGCACGCGGCGGACACCGGCAACGCGCGCTGCGCCGACTGCGGGGCGCCGGGTAAGGGCGCGGAGAGCGGCCGGGGACCCCAGCTCGCGGACCCGGACCCCGCGGACTCGTCCCCCGTGAGCGCCCCTGTCCTGCCCCGCCCACTCGGACCCCGACCCCCACCCGGACTCCCCACTCGGGACCGGATCGCGACACTGGATCCGGAGCCGGGCGCCCTGGCGTCCCGCTCACCACCCTGACCCGACACCCGCGTCCCTGTGCCATCTCTCCGGACCCTGGCACCTCTCACCACCCACCGAGGGACCCTGAATCCCCCGGCCCCGTCCCCCACGACCCTCCCCGGCCCCCCACGCCCCGTGCCCTGGCTCAGGCCGCCCCCCTGTGCGCGGTGCGGGCCCCTCCCGCGCTCCTCTTGGTTCCCCCTCGGTCCTGTCGCGTCCACGTCGCGCCCACTCCCAGCCCTGGACTCCCTCGGAGGGCTTCGCCCACTGTGGGTGCGCTGATCACAAGCTTTCCTGCTGGTAATTTAGTGGGTCAGAGGTGGGGAGACTGAGAGACAAGGGTCCCCGCGTGGGCAGAGATGGCTACGGCGCCCCGCAGCCTCAGCCGGCCCACGCACCCTCCGCTCACCCTGGACTCCCCTCTGCTAAGCTCTGCTTCTGCCTCCCTGCCCCGCAGATCCTGACTGGGCCTCTTACAAGCTGGGGATCTTCATCTGTCTGCACTGCTCCGGAGTCCACCGCAACTTTCCCGAGATCAGCAAAGTCAAATCCGTGCGGCTTGACTTCTGGGACGACAGCATTGTGGAGGTGGGAAGGCGTGCACGTGCAGAGCCCGAAAGAAAGCGTAGAGTTGGAGTGAAGCCATGGGGAGGGAGAAAACTGAAGCCCAGAGAGGGACATGACTAAGGAGAAGACACACAGCCTAGGAGATGGAAGCCTACACAAGGGCCCTGAGGTCAAATCCTGCCTCATCATTTGCTTACTTACAACCTGGGAGGCCTAAGCTAGTTACTTAACCCTAGCTCTGGACCTTCGGTTTCCGCGGTGGTGGTATGGGCAGACACCACCCTTTTGTAGGGCCGCTGTGAGGATTAAATGGAGGCTCAGTCCAGGTGCACTAAGCTGTCGATTAACAGTTGCTGCTGTCATCAGTGGGAGCCCTAGACTAGAGGAAGGGAAACATCCTGGTCCCTGGTCTATGCCCTCCTCCTCCTCTCCCCAGCTGGGAGAAGGACCATTGCCCTCCTGCCCAGTGGGCATGGAGGATGCTGTCAGTCCAGGTGGCAATGCTCTTGTGCCCATAAAGCCTTCAGAGAGCAGGCAGTTCAAACTTGGGTTCAAGGACGACTGGGGAAGCAGGTGACATTACTGGATGCCTACTCTGCCTTCAGGAGACCCCACTGGGCTGGAGGGTTTGCTTAGTCAGCACATAGCTCCTCTAAGCCCTGTGTGTGCTGGGTGCTGAGAGAGGTCCCTGCTCATCTGGGGCTTCTGTTCTCATGCAGGAGGCACTCAGGAAACCCATCCATTGGCACAGGAACCTCATGGGTTTTATTTGTGCCTTCCAATGCCCTTGTCCTCTTTTCTTCATTTTTGCAAGTGTAAAAGACCCTTGGGATCCCAGGGTCACTCATGGACTAAATGGCAGAGTCAGAACTTGAGCCTTGCTCTGTTGGGATGCAAAGCTGGTGCACATCCTGGGACACTGCCCAGGAATCCCCTGGGAGGGGTTCACTCGCCCCAAGGGATATGCATTCACAACCTGGTGTTTGTTCCTCTCTTGCCCTCACCCTAGACATGCCACTGCCACCTCCACTCTTGGTCTGTCAGTCACAGATCCCACTGACCCACATATCTGTGGGGCCCACATCCATTTCTTTCATCCTCCAGCTGCTTGGGTCTTCTGCAGATCTTTGGGCCCACTGGGGTCCTGGCAATCGAGGGAGGAAGTGGGAGAAAGAACATAAGCTTGGAGTCACACAGGGCAGGGTTCAAATCTCAGTTTTCCACTTACTAGCTGTGTGGCCTTGGGCGAATCATCCAGTCTCTCAGAGCGTGGGTTTCCTCATCTCTAAAGTGAGGATGGGAACAGCAAAGTGGTGAGGAGTTCCAGTGAGCTGCTATGGAAGAGCTCCATGAGGCATGGTGTTACTATCCCTCACTGTGCAGGGCTGGTGACCACACCTGGTGGGCAGTCTCCTTCCAGGAGGCGGTGTCTTCTGACCCACCCAGGAGCCAGGGAAATGCATGGCCTTCTGGGTAGACCATGGTTTCATTTCACACTGTTTCAAGTTCTCATATTACTCAAGTTCTCATATTGCTCAAGTTACTGTTGTCTTGCAGTTTATGACTCACAATGGAAACCTCCATGTGAAGGCCAAGTTCGAAGCCAGTGTCCCAGCCTTCTACTACATCCCCCAGGCCAGTGACTGCTCGTGAGTAAGCCATTTGTTAGGGGCAGTGGGAGGGGGTCTTCCAGGTTCCACGTCCTCCATCCCATCCCATCACTAGTACCTTTGTGCAGTCTCCACCTAGTCAGCAGGTAGATCCAGAAATGTATTCAGAACTGTCACGGAGGATGCGTAAGAATCCTGGTTTGCAGGGTACAGTGGTGCACACCTATAATCCCAGCTACTCAGGAGACTGAGGCAGGAAGGTCACAAGTTCAAGGCCAGCCTGGGCAAATTAAGGAGGACCTGTCTCACAATAAAATAAAAGAAGCTGGAGATGTAGCTCAGTGGTGGAATGCTTGCTTAGCATGTGCAAGCCCTGGGTTCAATCCCCAGCAGTGCAAAAAAAAGAAAAAGAAATCAGGCTTGGTGGTGCATGCCTATAATCTCAGCACTCTGGGACACTGAGGCAGGAGGATTGCAATTTCAAACCCAGCCTGGGCAATTTAGCAAGACTGGGTCTTAACAATAAAAAATAAAAGTGCTGGAGATGTATCTCAGTCCAAAGGCCCTCATTGAAATCCCTAATACCACAAAAAAATGAAAGGAAGAAAGGAAGGGAGGGAGAGGGGGAGGAAGAGAAAGAGTGAGGGAGAGGAAGAAGGGTCCTGGTTTAAGCTTCTCTCCAGCTGTGTTCCTGGTTGTTACTCCCTTCCACTGGGCTCAGATTCTGTAGCTGTGCAGTGGGGTTTTCTCTGTGATGTAGGCCTCTGCTTCTAGTGTTCTTATAACCTGCATTTGAGAGAAGGAACAGTGCTGGTGTTTTAGTAGAACAAGTATGTTTGAGCTACTTCTTGTTGAGTGTAGTCTAGGGTTGTCCTCCCTAAGCTCGGGCTGTGAAGACTCACCTAAGCAGCAGATCCTGAATAAGAACCGTAAAAATAAGAGTAGCTACTAATATTTATTGAACTCCTGTAGACCAGGTGCTGTGCTAAATGCTATCATGCATTACTTCTTTCATTTTCTCTACAAACTCATGAGCATCACTGTTGTCCCTGTGATACAGGGCTGAGCCTATCTGACACCAGGGCCTGAGTGACTGTAATGGCATTAGGAGAACCCACGATACCAAGAGGGCTGTGGAGCAGCTGGAGGATGAGAGGTCAGAGTGACCCTGGTACCTAGTGACCTTGGACCTCTAGGGTACTGACTACCTGACCCTGACCCTGCTTTGCCAGGACTCAGACTCACTACCAGGGCTGTTAGAGAGCGCCTTGTGTAAATGGAGCAAAGGGGTCCTCCAGGCAGACACAGCCAGCAGGGAGCAAGCTGTACTTTGGTCACCTTGCTCTGCAGAGTGCTTTTGAGCTGCGCACAAACTACACAACTGTATCTGGTGGCCCCGCAGTTTCTCAGTCCTTAGATAACCCCAGGTTGCTGATGCAGCATGGAGTAGTAGGGTGACACACCTTTCTATTCAGAAGTCCTCAGTTTTATTTCCCAACTCAACCGCTCCCAGCTGTGAAGAGGTGAACAAGTTATCAGATGTCATCTCTGGAATATAGACAATGCTGTCTGCCTTATGGCACAGTTGTAGAGATCAACTGAGAAAATTTATGTAAAAGCTCTCACATGCCACCTGACATGCTCATTTTGTTTTGCTTTGTTGAGACAGGGTACTAGGCTGGCCTGGAACTTGTGATCCTCCTGTCTCAGTCTCACAAGTGCTGGGATTGCAAGCATGCGCCACCACGCCTGACCACACTAGTTTTACTGCATTTCTATGTCAGTTTCCAAATGCTGCTGGTCCTGGGCCAGCTGAGGGGTGTGCTACCTCCACTAAAGGTCCCATCACTCACCCCTTTACTCCAAGCACTTGCTGAGCACCTGCTGTGTGTGGCTTCCTGCTAGCACCACACAGACACTGCTTGTCATGACTTCAACACAACCTGGATTTTAACCCCTTTGAGCTGAATACTAATGGCCACCCCCCCACCCCCAGTTCTAAAGCGCCTCTAAATTCCCCACGGTGCCCTGGGTGTCCAGTCCCTCTCTCAGATCTGACCATGTGGCCTGGGATTCCCACCCTCCTGGTGTGCCTGGTGGCTCTCCCTGGTGTCCCGGGAGTAAGAGCTGAAGAACTCTTGACTGTAAGTGACAGAACCCACTGTAAGCTGGCTCAGGCTGAAGAGGACTCTATGGGTGCTGGGGATCAGACCACAGGAAGGGATAGGGTGGAGCCACCTTCTGGAAGGACCCAGCCAGGGGCTTTCACTCTCTCTGTTCTTATCCCTATATCTTCCTCTAAGCCAGAGTTTTTCACATAGCTGGCAGCAAGGTCACTTCCAGGTGCCAGGCTACACTGCCCAGCACGACCCCAGAGAGGGCTTCCAATCAGTTTCTCCATTTTGGTCCGTGCATCCCAGGGCTCTGAGTGCCCGGCTGTAGGTCATTCCGGTGGCCAGGGCACAAGGTCATCCAAACCTTGGAACATTTACCTGGAAAAGGTGAAAGGGAACAAAACAATCAAAATAATTCTACTCTAGGCTGCATGGTTTTCCTGCAGGGGGTCATGGATGACAACATCTAATTGAGGTAGCATTAAACACCTGCTCTGTGCCAACCACAGTGCTGGGCCTCTTACATACATTTATTTAGACTTCTCAACAGCTTTGAAGCATGGGTAAATACATCACCACTAGTGTATTCCCCAAGTTCAGAGGAGTGAAGTAACTTGTTCTTAAGTCACACAGTGGGCCGCAGTGACCACAGATCCAGCTGGTCAGGCCCAAGGCCACTGCCTACCCAGTGTCACACACCCAGGGTTCTAGAGCAGACACAGGAAGAGGCTCTTGGGGTCTCCTGGCTCAGGCTCCGACCATACAGTGGGAGGGGCTTGGAGTTGCCCAGAGAAGCTGTGCCTTCCTTAATGACCCAGAGGGCTGAAGCTGGGGCTGGGATAGCCCAGTGGTGCTCAGCCCTTGGGGAGAAATATTTTTTCCCTTGAGACATTTGGCGATGTCTGGAGACACTTTGGGTGTCATATCTGGGGGAGGGGGGTGCTACTGGCCTCTGGTAGAGGACAGAGATACTGCTAAATGATCTACAAAGGACAGCACAAACCCCCATGATAAAGAATTACCCAGCACCAAATGTTAACAGTCCTGAGGCCAGAAAGCCCCAGATGTCCTGAGCAGGCAAGACAGCAGTGATCATGATGTTCTTGCCCTCAGCTGCAGGGTCTTGAAAAGGTACTGTGGAGAGACCAGAGCACAGCTGACCACAGCTTCTCTCTTTTTAGGGTCTTAAAGGAGCAATGGATTCGAGCTAAGTATGAGAGACAGGAGTTTATGGCTGATGGGAAACCACTCTCCTCGCCAGGTAAAGTTGTTTTCTGATCTTCCAGATCTGTATTCTGGTGGGGCTGAATATTAGCAGCAAGATCTATCCACAAGATGCCTGCTGCCTCGTGGTGCCCCTACAGCCATGGTGTGAGCTCCCATGCCCAGGAACAGCAAGCACGTGGTGCATGGGCAGGTGGGGTTTATGGGCTGACCAGCAGAGAAGCAGGTGGGCCTTTTCAGGGTCACAGTGTCACAGTGCCTTTTCTTTCCTGGTACCAGGGATCGAACTCAGGACATTGCACTTGCCAGGCAGACACGGTGCCACTGAGCTAAATCCTGGCCCACAGAGTCTTAATATAAGCTGTAGGAAGCCTCCTCCACCAACCCACTGGAGCAAGGCCCCCTGCTCCAGTGTGGCTCAAGCTTTAGTGGGGCTGGGATTCAGCCTCCCTTTCCTTCATTGTGCAGGGTAGAACCTCATTGGTCGCCCTGGATCCATGGCAATTTTCATCCCACTGCCCTGAGTCCAAGCTGACACTGACCCATGGAGCAAAGTGCATGAAAGCCCTCTGGGAGGACCAGAGGAAACCAGCACACTACTCATTGTTTTACCAGAAGGGCAAATTATTCTTCAGACTGGCAGGTGCCTTGAGGTCACTCAGAATCCCCAGAGTCCTATTAGGCCGTTGTCAATGTGAAGTGGAGAAGGCCCATGTATATTTAGGCCTCTTTCAGAATCCATCCAGTCTCTCAGGATTTAGCTTTCTTGTGGGTTTGTTATATTTTGTTTTCTTTTTTTTGGTACCAGGGATTGAACTCGGGACTTTGCACTCGTGAGGTAGGTGGCGGAACCACTGAGCTAAATCTCCGGCTGTATTTGTTATATTTTCTAATGGGACAGCCTGGTTCCCTAAAGAGCTGGGGAGGAAAGATTTTGCACCATGGGGAGTTCTCTCAAAATGATAAGACATCGTGGGGCTGGCCACAGACAGGACCCTTTCATCCTACCGCTGAAACAGCCAAGTGAGATCGGAGGGCCTGGGTCACAGGTGGAGGGCTCTCTGCCACGAAATCCTAAGGGTTTCAAGAGCCGCTTGTGCACCTGAAGGTCAGGAGTGTTCACTCCTTCTTGTCCCTGTGGGCCAGGTAACCGAGAAGGAATCCTGTGGAAGCGGGGCAGGGACAATGGACAGTACCTGAGGAGAAGGTTCGTCCTGCTGGCGAGAGAAGGCCTCCTTAAGTACTACACCAAGGAGCAGGTAAGAAGCCAGCCTGTGAGTGGCTTCCTCTTCCAGTGCCAGCCGCAGACCTCACTCACACCTTGCAGTCCTCTTGTCTCAGCCTCCCAAGTAGCTGGGATTATGGGCATGTGCCACCACACCTGGGTGTTTATTTACTTGTGTTTAAGTGGCATCTCACTGTGTTATTCAGACTGGCGTCAAGCTGGTGCTCCTGCCTCAGCCTCATGAGTAGCTCGAACTAAAGGCACACTGCTGCGCCCAGAGACTGGTCCATGTTAAAGCCTATGATGATCACTTAATTTTACCATATTCATTCATTCACTTAAGAAGTATTTGTTGAGCACCTGCTATGTGCTAGACATTATTCTAGGCACTGGGGATATAGCAGTGAACTAAACAAAGCTGTCATTCTAATGGAGCTTTCTGTCCAATGGAAGGAGATGGGCGGAGGCCAAGACCTCCTGTGAGGATACCAGGTGGCAGGAGGTTCTGGGAAGTAAAGTAGAAAATGAGGGGTAGAGAGAGATGGGCATGTTGGGGGCTATACAGAGTGGTCAGGAAGGACAGACGGCTGCCACAAACAGCTCTGTGCCCATCAGGAAAAGTGACGCATCTGAGAGGTGAGGCCCAGGGGCCAGTCTTACTAGGCAGAAGCCCAGGTTTCAGTTCACACTCAGCTTTTTGTGCAGTGCACAAACTGCTCAGCCATACGCCACAGACCTGGCCCTGACCTGGGAGTGTGATTGATGGAGTCAAGGGGCCTCAAGGAGGCCCAGAGACTGGTGCAGAGTGAGCAGGGGAATGATGGTGAAGTCACACAGTGGAGGACCTTGTAGGCTGTAGTAAGACTGCAGTTTGTTCTTTCTTTGTTTGCAGGGCTGGGAGTCAAGCCCAGAGATTTTTTGGTTTTTTGTTTTTTGGTACAGGGGATCGAACTCAGGACCTTGCACTTGCGTGGCAGGCAGCAGAACCACTGAACTAAATCCCCGCCCTCCCCCCATTTTTTTTTTTTGTACCAGGGATCGAACTTGGGACCTTACAATTGCGAGGCAGGCGGTGGCACCACTGAGCTAAATTCCCAGCCCTAGAGATTTTTAACATACAGCTTTATTGAGACATAATTCGCAGTCCATACAATTCACCCATTTAAGGTATGCAAGAAATGCCTCTTAGTATTCCCAGAGTTGTGCAACTCTTATTACAGTCTTTTTCTTTTGAAACAGGGTCTCCCTCTGCAGTTCAGGCTGGCCTTGAACTCACTTTGTAGCCTAGCTTTGAACTTGAAGCGATCTTCCTGCCTCAACCTCCCAAGCACTGGGATTACAGGCATACACCACCACTCCTGGCCTACAATCAATTTTTGAACTCTTTCATAACCTCCAAAAGAAACCATATAACCCTTAGCTACAATCTCTCACCCCTGGCCCTGGGAAACCACTAGTCTGCTTTCTATCTCTATGGATTTGCCTTTTCTGGTTGTTAATTTTTTTTTGGGGGGGGGGTTACCAGGGATTGAACTCAGGACCTTGTGCTTGCAAGGCAGACGGCGGCACCACTGAGCTTGTTTTGGTTTTTTGAGACTAGGTCTCGCTGTGTAGTTAAAGCTGACCTGAATGCACTATGTAGCCAAGGCTGGCCTGAGAAGGCAATCCTCCTGCCTCAGCTTCCTGAGTGCTGGGATTATAGGTGTGCCCCACCATGCGTGGCTTTGACCTTTTCTGGACATTTCATATAAACAGAGTGATGCAATATTTGCTCCTTTGAAACAAACTACTTTTACTTAGCTGAATTTTTTCCCCTTTTCCCTTTTCCTTTCCCTTTCCTCTTCTCTTTCTTTTCCCTTCACTTCCTTTACCTTCCCTTTCCTCCCTACCCTTTCTCTTTTTTTTTTTTTTGAAATGAGGCCTCTTTATGTTGCCCCAGCAATAAACTTCTAACTTCAAGCAATCCCCCTGCCTCAGCCTTCTCAGTAGTTCAGACTATAAGCATGCACTTCTAGGCACATCTAGCCTAATGTTTTCAAACCTCATTCCTGTTTTAACATGTTTTACTACCTCATTCATTTTTATTGTGCAATAATATTCTACTGTATGGGTGTGTGACATTTTATTCATTCACACATCAGTTGATGGGCATTTGAGTTGTTTTGGCTCCTATGAATGACACTGCTAGGGACACACATGTACCTGTTTTTTATCCTTTGACTTTCAGTTCATGAATTTCTTTTTGAATTAAATGTGTTTCTTGGGGGGCTGGAGATTTAGCTCAGTGGTTCTGCCTCCTGGCCTCCAAGCACAAGGACCTGAGTTTGATCACTGGTACCAATAAAAAAAAATGTGTTTCTTGAATGCAGCACATTGTTGGATCTTGCTTCTTGATCCATTCTGCCAGTCTGTTTCTTTTGATTGGTGAATTGAGACCATTTACATTGATGTTATAACTGATATATATTGACTTATCCTTGTTATGTTATTTTCCTATTGTTGGTTCCTTTTTTACCGTCTGTTTAATTGCTTGCCTTGCCTGGATTCATTCTGTTGGGGTTCATGGAGTTGCAGTCCTCATTATCTCTTTCTAGAATATCCTTCAGAACACTTTGGAGTGCTGGTTTGGCATTCATGAATTTCTTCCAGTGTTCTTTTTCATGGAAGTATCTTATTTCTCCATCAGTTTTGAAAGATAATTTTGCAGGGTACATCAATCTGGGTTGGAGGTTGTTTTCTTTTTTCTTCTTTCTTTGGAACTGGGGATCGAACTCGGGTCCTTGCGCTTGTGAGGCAGGTGGCGGAACCACTGAGCTAAATCCCTGGCCCCCACAGGTTGTTTTCTTTTTGGGGTTGAAATACTTCTCTCCAAGCTCTCCTTGACTTGAGGATTTGAATTGAGAAGTCTGCTGTGATTCTGATGGGCTTTCCTTTATAGGTGATTTGTTTCTTTTCTATTACAGCTTTCAATATTCTTTGTGTTGAATTTCTGAATCTTGACTATAATATGCATTGGTGTAGATTTTTTTTTTGATCATGACTAATTGGAGTTTTATATGGCTCATTTACCTGTATGTCAAATTCTTTTTCGATGCTTAGGAAGTTTTCTGCTATTCCTTCTGAGAACAGTTTTTTTTAAAAAATGTCATTAGCAAAAAAAAAAAAAAAAAATGTCATTTTCACTGTCTCCTGCTTTTTCATCAATTCTGATCAATCTTGTTATTCTTCTTTGTATCATCTAGCAGCTGCTGGATTGATTTTTCATGGTCCCTTGCTATTTTAAAGAAATTTTTCTTTTTATGATTGCTAACCACAACCCTGACTCCTGTATCTGATATTCTGTCCTCACATTGGCTCATTCTGTTGTACATACTTTCAATGGAGTTTTTAATCTCCTGGATATCTGTTTGAATCTGTTTCATGGATTCCATTTCTTTCCTATATTGGGCGTTCTTGGTTTCCATCATTTTCCTGAGCTCCTCTATTTTTTTAAATCTGTATCTGCTCTAGAGTCACTAACCATGTCTGTCTGTCTGTCTGTCTTTCTTTCTTTCTTTCTTTCTTTATTTTTGTTTTTGGTACTGGGAATCAAACTTGGAGCCTTGTGGTTGCAAGGCAGGTGGCGGAACCACTGAGCTAAATCCCTGGCCCCCATGTCTTTCATTATAGTCACTATTCTGAAGTTATTTGAGATATTATTTCTGATTTGATTTTTTTCTAGAGCTGCATTCATCTGCTTTGTTACTTCTGCTTTTACCACTTCAAAGAGTCCAGGTGGGCGGCTTTCAAATTGTTCCACCTCATTGTCCCCTGAATTTGCCTTTGGTGAGCTGGAAGTCTAAGGTTGCATCTTGTTTAAGTGTCTTCTCATTTTTCTATTTTTTTTTTAGTTTAATTCCCAGGTTGATGCTTGTAATTGCTTATGGAAAGTAGCTTTATTGCTAGTGTTTAGAGCCTTAAGGAAATGGCTACTCCTCAGAGATGTCTTCCAGGTGTAGCTAGAAGGGGTTTTGGGTTTTGAGTCTTTTACCAAATCCTACCCCTTCAATTTATTGAGTATGAGAAGTGGCTGTCCATTTGGCCTAGCCCCTGGTTCTTTGGCACTGGTCTATAGTATTATTTATGACCCATAAGCAATCTCAGTCTTAGCATATAGGCAGAACAACTGATTAGAACAATTATGTCATAGCGCCGGGGATTCAGCTCAGTGGTTCAGCTGCCTGCCTTGAAAGCACAAGGACCTGAGTTCGATCCCTGGTACTAAAAAAAAACCAAAACCAAAAAAAAACAAAGAACAATTATGTCACCTTGGCTAAAGTAGTACAATCAACAATAACAATAGCATCAAACACAGCCTAGAAAATGACAAACTATGGTAACTATTGATATGCTACTTTTAACTGTATGAAGTATATTTGTGGTTATACAACAAGATCTAAAATAAACCAGAAAATTGTACACAGTAAATATGCCCTCGATATGGCTATTTTACCTTCACGGTAAAAAATTTAAAAGGAATTGGGGGCGGGGCATAGAAAAATAGAAGAAGAGGAAGAGATTAGAATCAAGGCTGGAGGCAGAGGAAGATTATGCAAACTTTGAGAAACTGATGAAGACAGGAGGAAAAGAAAGAAGGAAGAAATATAAAGAAGAACAGAACAGAACAACAAAAAAAACTAGAAACAGTTCTTCGAAAAGTGGGCTCGTGGGCAACCCACTTTCCAGGTCCCCTTCTGTCCCTCTCAGGAAGGAGCTGTCTATCCCTCAATAAATATTTCCTCCTTTTAAACAAACAGACAAACAAAAAACTAGAAACAATGTTCACACTCTTAAAAACAAGAACAAACAAGAGAAAACAAAAAACAAAAACAAAAAAATGTCCACTTCAAGGTATGTCTCTGCTGTTACTGGTAGACAAGTTGGCCACACAGAGCCCAGATCCATGGTGATTGATCCCAACAAGCCAGCTGTAGATTTACACTGGGGTAGTGAATAATCCCAGCAAGCCTGCATCTTTAGTTTCACTGCAGTTCAGGCTTTCTGGCTGTGAGCCTGGAGTCTGATATGTTCCGCCTGCAACACTCCATGTCTCTCCTGCTGGCTTGAACTAAGTTCTGCCTCACCCTGACAATGGGAGCTGCTAGATGGAGCCAGCCCGCAGCGGCTCTGAGTTCTGAGCTCAGTTGGCCCCTCTCCAAGATGGCAACCGGCTAATCACCCTCTCCTGGGGGACGTCTGGATCCCAGTTAGTTACCAATCACTGCAGTCTGCTGCATCCACTGCTCAGTTCCACTGGTGCATTTCTCTGTGGAGGCCTCTGGCATCACCAGTAGTTTGCAGGTTTGGGCTGCCCGTCCCATACAGTGAGTCAGGGTTCAGGGTGAAAACGCCACTTACTACTCCTTCATTGAAGTCTCTCTTCATCCTCCCTGTGGAGTTCATTTCTCACTTCAGATCCTTCCTGGGTCCCTTGCTTGCCTCCTTCTTTTTCTTGTGTTGCTATATTTCAGTGTCTGGACACCAAATCTCAGAGAGTCTGTTTCTCTGCTGTTCACCATTCCGCCATCTTCCCAGAAGTCTCTGTACCGATTTTCATGGGTATTTATGTTTCCATCTACCTTGGGTATATCTAGGAATAGAATTATGCATCATATGGTAACGGTGATGACCTTTTGAAGAATTGCCAGACTGTTTTCCAAAGTGGCTGCATCATTTTACGTTCCCACCAGTGTACAAGTTTCTAATTTCTCTACATTCTTTTTTTTTTTTAGACAAGATCTCACTCTGTAGTTCAGGCTGGTCTTGAACTCACCATGTATCCCAGGCTAGCCTGGAACTCATGGCAGTCCTCCTGCCTCACCCTCGAAAGTGCTGGAATTACAGGGGTGCACCACTACACCTGGCTCTTGTGGTGCTTTTGATTTGTTTCATATCTAATGAAGGTGAGAATTTTTAAATATACTTTTTGGCCACCTGTATATCTCATTTTCAGAAATGTTTATTCAGATCCTTTTCTCATATTTTAATTAGGTTATTTGTATTTTTTTTTTTTGTATTGGAGATTGAACTCGGAACCTTGCACCGCCTGTGAGGCAGGCAGCGGCACCACTGAGCTAAATCCCTGGCTGTATTTTTATTATTTAGTAGTACTTGTTTATAAATTCTAGATACAAGTCTCTTATCATATATATATATAAATATATATAAATATATAATTTTCAAAAATCTGGGCTTTTAGATTTTACTGTAAGACATGAAGAAATGAAGAAAGCCCCTGGAAGATTTTGAGTGAAGATGTGGTGTGACTTGACTTGAATTTTTTTTTTGAGACAGTGTCTTGCTATGTAGTTCAAGCTGACCTTGAATTCACTATATAGCCCAGGCTGGCCTCAGACTCACAGTGATCCTTCTGCTTCAGCCACCTGAGTGCTGGGATTACAGACGTGCACCACCATGCCCAGTGACTTGAACTTTTTAAAAGATCACTCTGGATGCTGCTGGGGTGAGGGTGAGGGAGAGAGGAGGTAAGAGTGGAAGCAAAGAAATAAGTTAGGACTTTATTATAGTAACCCACATGAGGAATATTGGTGGATTAGACCAGGATGCAGTGAAATAGACAGTTAGAAGTGGTCAGACTCTGGATTCATTTTGGAAGTAGACAGAGAAAATTACTGAACATTTGGATGTGAGAGCAACCACTGAGTGACATTCCCGGCCTAATTCTCAGATTTTTTTTTTGAGACAGAGTCTCATTATGATTTCTCTGGCTAGTCTTGAACTTGTGGGCTCAAGTGATCCTCCTGCCTCAGCCTCCTGAATAGCTGGGAATTCAGGCTTGTGCCACTATGGTTGGCTCCATTTCCCAGACTGTTGACCTTCAAAACAAGAAGGATAAATTTATCATTGGCTGAGATAGCAGAGACTCAGCCCCTAAAGGGGATGACTGAGAGTCCTTTTCAGTTTGAGATGCTTACTCGTCATCCAAGTGGAGAAATTGAGAAAGAAGTTAGATGATACATTTGGACCTTTGGGTTGAGTTGGAAGCTGAAGTCATCGGCATGTGGACTGGTTTGGCAATGGGACTGGCCAGGATCGCTTACCCACGGAAAAGATGTTGAAAGTCAGACCAGAGTGCTGGGGATACTCACATGTGGTACCACATCCAGTTAGATTCTGTCTTTATGGGCAGGGTGTTGTGTGCCTACTGGGAGGGAAGGAACTGGTAGGGCTTCTTCAGAGGCCGGCTGCCACTGGGAGGCCTGGGGCAGTCCAATGTCAGAGGACTAAGAGATGAGATATTTCTAGCAAAGAGAATGTGAAGGAGCAGCCAGCCAAGTAAGAGGAGGAAGAGCTTTGAGCACTTTAGCCTTTGCTTTCATCCATTTCCTTTACAGAGAAAGTGTGATTTCTCTCTTCTGTTGCTTTCCCAGAGAGGCCAGAGCAATGGTAGGAGGGCTGTGGCTGCAGTCTGGGGCCAAGTGAAAATGTTGGGGAGGAAGAGTTAATCTTCCAAGTGAGAGTTGGGATTTCTTCTCATTCTTCAGTTGAAAGCACTGAGAAGCACTTTAAGGGCCAAAAGAGAAAGTTTGGGAGCTGAAAGGGCCCCCAGGCCCCAGCAGCTCCTGGGAGTTGGCCTCTGGAACAGGGTCTCATCTTTGGTTAGAAAAAGTTGATGTGTTTTTCAGTCCTAAGTCAGCTTAGTCTAGAACAGTCAAAAGAGTGGGTTCCCTGGGTTTATTTTTATATCTTTCCCCAAATGGAAGCTTTTAAAATTATAAATACAACTTATTTTTATGTAAAACTTTTGGATAATACAAATAACAAGCCAGGCATGGTAGTGTACTTGTAGTCTCAGCTACTTGGGAGGCAGAGGCAGAAGGGTTGCTTGAGACTAAGAGTGCACAGAACACAGTGAGACCTGCCCCCAAAGGAAGAGGAAAAAGAAAAAAGAAAAAATATAAAGTAACAAAGTAAAGCTCAGAAAATATC
>NW_004624875.1:189421-258084 GCF_000247695.1 Heterocephalus glaber
GGGATCGAACTCAGGACCTTGCACTTGCAAGGCAGGTGCTGGAACCACTGAGCTAAATCCCCGGTCCTAGAGTATATATTTTTAAAAATTATAAATAAAGAAGGAAAAGATAATCCATTGGGAAAATAGGGAAACGAAATGGAAGGACACTCACAGAAAAGAAAACCAAGCTAGGTATGGAGCAGCATGCCTGTAATCCTAGCCAGTGAGGAGGCTGAGGCAGGAGGGTTACAAGTTGGAGGCCAACCTGAACAGTTTAGCAAGAGCCTGCCTCAAATTAAAAATAAAAATAAGCAGGGCCAGGGATTTAGCTCAGTGGTTTCGCCGCCTGCTGCGCAAGCGCAAGGACCTGAGTTCGATCCCCGGTACCAAAAAATAAAAATAAAAATAAGGGGGGCCGGGCATTTAGCTCAGTGGTTCTCCCACCTGCCTTGCAAGTGCAAGGACCCGAGTTCGATCCCCGGTACCAAAATAAATAAATAAATAAATAAAAATTAAAATAAGGGGGCTGGGGATTTAGCTCAGTGGTGCCACCATCTGCCTTGCAGCCCTAAGGTCCCAAATTAGATCCCTGGTACCAAAAATAAATAAAAAATAAATAAAAATAAGGGCTGGAAATGTAGCTCAGCACTTCCTCGGTTCAGGTTGAATCTCTGGTACTGAAGAAGAGAGAGAGAGAAAGAAAAAGAGAGGGAGGGAGGGAGGAAGAGAGAGAGCAAGAAATTAAGAAAAGAAGATTAAATAAAGAAAGAAAGAAAAGAAGATAAAATCAAAGGTGCCTGGGCACATGCCTATAATCCCAGCACTCTAGGAGGCTGAGGTAGGAAGATCACAAGTTTGAGCCCAGTCTGGGCAATTTAGCAATTTAGGGAGACCCTGCCTCAAAATAAAAAAGAGCTGGTAATGTAGCTCAGGGTGAAGGTCTTGGGTTCAAACTGCAGTGCAAAAAAAAAAAAAATCATTCTCCTCACAGTCAGTAACATGCATGTTAAAATCACAGAGAGATGAGATGAACTATGTACCCACCAGAATGACTAAAATTAACTGATAACACCAGGTGCTGAGGACATAGAACAGCTGGAACTCTCACGCCTTGCCGGTGGTACTGTACTTGAGACAACCCACTTGGAAAATAATTTGGCAGGTTTTAGGAAAGCTAAATACACACTTGACTGTATAAACCAGCCATTCCACTCTGAGGTATTTACTGAAAGGGTACAAAAACCTGTATTCAGAAAGTGTTGTGTACACAAATGTTCATAGAAGCTTCCTTTGTAGTAGCCAAATACTGGAAAGAACCCACATGTCCAACTACCACTGAATGAATAAAGAATAGGAGATCTGCAGAATGGAATATTACTCAGCAATAAAAAGCAACAAACTATTGGTAAATGTTAACAACATGGATGAACCTCAAAAACATTGTGAGCAAAAGAAGCCTTAAAGAAGAGTACTGTATAATTCCATTTCTATGAAATTCTAGAACAAGTGAAATCATTCTATACCAATAGAAAGCAGGTAAATGGTTGTCTGGGGTTGGAGTGGAGTAGACATTGGCAGCAGAGGGAAGAAACTCTATTGGGGTGAGAGTAAGGCTTTGTATTTTGATTGTGTAGTGGTTATGTAAATATATATTTGTCAAAAATCAAAGTTCCCGGTCTCTCTCTCTCTCTCTCTCTGTACTGGGGGTTGAACCTAGGGCCTTCACACAGAGCTACATCCCTAGCCTTATATTTTGTTTTGTTTGTTTGTTATTAAGTTGTCCAGGCTGGCCTTGAACTTGAGATCCTCTTTGCTCAGTGTCCTCAGCCGCTGGGATTACAGGTGTGCACCACTGTGCGTGACTAAGCTTTTTAAAAACTTTTTTATTTTTGATACCGGGGATCGAACTCAGGTTCTTGTGCTTGCGCAGCAGGTGGCAAAACCACTGAGCTAAATCCCCAGCCCTGACTAAGCTTTTTTTTGAGACAAGGTCTTGCTATGTAGTTGAGGGTGGTCTTGAACTCAATATGTAGCCTAGGCTGGGCTTGAACTCACGGCAATCCTCCTGCCTCAGCCTCCCAAGTACTGGGATCACAGGCCTGTGCCACCACACCTGTCCAAACTATTCTTAAAATGAGTAGTTCTGTGCTCATAAATTATACCGCAACAGGGCTGGGGATTTAGCTCAGTGGTGCCACCGCCTGCCTGGCAAGCACAAGGTCCCAAGTTTGATTCCCAGTACCAAAAAAAAAAAAAAAACAGAGTTAGTGGCTGTTTCCCGTGAGTTGAAGATGTTCAAAACTGCAGTCTACCAATTCCATCCCTAGATATACACTGTGACCTACAGAAACTCTCACAGATGTGTACCAGCGACATAAACTGACCATAGCATTACTTATGATAGGAAGAAACCAGAAATAATCTCAATAGAGGTCAGTAGGAAGGTAGGTTGATAACCTTTGGTGTAGCCACCAGAGCAAACCAGAAGAGTGTATTCAAATTGGGTGGACATCAGAAATAAAATATTGAGTGACAAAAGCAAGGCAGAATGGTCCATGTGTGATGATACCATGCCTCATTTATGTGAATTAGAGCCATAGAAGGAAACACCATGAATTGTTTATAGATGTGTGCATGTGTGGGTACAAGTATAAAAACAGAACCAGAAGGAGCAACACCAGACTGGTGACAGTGGTCGCCTTGGGGAATGCAGGAGCACAGGGGAGGTGAGTCTTACTTAAAGGAATTGGCTTTATTAATAATGTCTTTTTTTTCCTATGTGGTGCTGGAGACAAACCCAGGGCCTCAAGGCAAGTGCTCTACCACAGAGCTACATCCGCAACCTGGTTATGTCCTACTTCTTTTATTTAGATTTGGGAAGAACATTGACAAAAGTAGATTTTAAAATATTTTTAGTATTTCTCCTAGTAAGTTTTTGGAAAGGATAGTCTTCTGGTGATTATCAGAGAAGAACCTGGTGAAGAGTATTGTTGTAGGCCAGAGATGGTGGAGCATGCCTATAACCCTTGCTACTTGGGAGACTGAGGCAGGAGAACCACAAGTTCAAGCCCAGCCCAGGCAACTCAGTGACTTAGTGAGATCCTGTCTCAAAATACCAAATAAAGAAGGGCTGAGGATGTAGCTCAGTGTAGAGGCCCTGAGTTCAATCTCCAGTACTAGGGGGAAAAAAAAAAAGACATTAGAGCAAGGACATTAGGCCCAGGCAAATAGCGCATTGCTTTTCTCTTTGCATTAGGGCCTTGGTGAAGGTGCTGTAAGGTCACCCTGCTGACCACTGCCATGAGTGTCCTCTTTCTCTCTTTCAGGGTAAAGGCCCCAAAGCTGTCATCAGTATCAAGGACTTGAATGCCACTTTCCAGACAGAGAAGATAGGGCACCCCCATGGGCTGCAGATCACCTACGGGAGAGAGAGCCACACTCGGAACCTGTTCCTATACCACGAGAGTGGGAAGGTGAGGGGCCCGGGATGGCCGCCCCCGCCTCCTGTGGGCACCTGGGTGCTGCAGGCTGGGCTCCCTGCCTCCCTGGCTCGTTTCGAGATGTGCTGTGTTGCCCCTTCAGACTTGCTGCTGCTGCTCACCTGTTTTCACTTCCTGGTCTGAGACGGAGCTATGAGGCAGGCAGAGTGAGATGTGGGGCAGGAAGCTGGCAGGTGCCAGGGATATATGTGGACAGTGCTCGGCCACCAGTGAGAGTCCAGTTAGCAGAAGGCACTGTGCCCTGTGAGAGCAAATCCCAGCAGGGGAGAGACGCTGAGTAGAGGAGGTATTCCCCACTTCCAGGATGGGGAGGTCAGGCGCGGGCCTTGCTTCTTGGCTGCTGTCCTGGATCCAGAGCTTTGGCTTTACCTGGGTGCTTGTGAGAGCTGGAGCCTCAGATCCAGGCAGACCTACTAAATTAGCAGCTGCCCTCTCCCAGGGTCCTGGGCCATCCTGATGCACACTACAGGCTGAGAAGCATCACTGATTGGGCCAGGAGATCAGCACGGGCCGGGAGATCAGCACATGCAGGAGAGCAAGTCCAGGAGAATGATCCAGATCAGAGCCCGAGCAGGGTCAGATGATGGGGCAGGGGACAGAGGTGCCACCTGGGGAGGAGGGGAGTTGGGGCTGACAGTTTGTATCTGTGGCCTCTGCTGGACACACCTGCTCCTGATTGTTGGGTATCAGTTCTTAATCCTTAAGACAACCCTGAGGATGTTTTGTGCCTGTGCTCCTGAGGCGAGGACATGGTAGGTAACCTGCTCAGGGTCACACAGCCCTGGACCCATTTGACCACCTCCACACACCTCTGCTGCTGGAGAACCTTTGGCAGCAGGATTCAGACACCAGGTGCATGGACTTGGCCTTGCTGAAGGTCTCTCACACAGGGGTGGGGACCATGGGCTGCCCTCCCAGCAACATTCTTGCTTCTGTCATGTCTCAGGTGAGCGCCTGGTAATGTAGTCTGAAGAGCAGGGATCCAAGGCCTGGGCTCTCTGTCTCCCAGCCGTGTCACTGGGGCAGGTCCCTTCCCTCCTCAGTCTGTTGGTTTGCTTGTGGATTCTCAAACCCACCTCTGAGAGGAGTTTTAGAAAAGGGTGTGTGTGTGTGTGTGTGTGTGTGTGTGACACCACAAAACATGAATGTGAGACACCACAAAACATGAATGTGACCTTACTTCATAACATTTGAGTGTGTTACAAACAGTTGTTGGAGTTCTTTGCTCATGACTGTACCACATGTACAGGGCGAAGTTGATGGCCAATCTCCGACTTGTGTCACAGATTCCTAGTGTATACACATTCACTGAATTCAGATGGATCAAGCCTCTGCAGGGTGCAGAAGCCTCTGAAGGGGACAGACCCATGGGCCTCCAGGAGGAGGGAGACAGGGAAACAGGCACTGATGACCGTGTGTGATGGGTGGTGGCCACATAAGTGTGCATGTGTGGTAGGGGGCTGTATCAAAAGTCTTTCCCAAGGAAAGTTTCTATTTAAGAATTGCTTACTATGCTAAAAAGGATCACATTCAATCTGGCTTAAAGGGGAATAGATGAGGAAGATATACAAATATTTATCACAAGGGCCAGAGTATGGCTGGGCTTCCTGAGAGATTATGGTGAATTTGTGTGTGTGTGTGTGTGTGTGTGTGTGTGTGTGTGTGTGTGTGAGAGAGAGAGAGAGAGAGAGAGAGAGAGAGAGACAGAATGGGGAGAAGAGAGAACAAAATGAGTCAAAAGAGGGGGAGAAAGAGATAGGGAGAGAGAAAGTGCACTCTTTCTAACATGTACAAGTTATTCCATCACATGAGGGTTTGACCAAAGTCCTCTTTTGTTTCTCTAAATTCAAGGGCCTCATTTCCAAGATTACCAAGAAATCTAACAATCAGTCATCTTTCCTGCTCTCTTCCTTGGTCTTACCAGAATCTAGGGGTCTGCACAGTCCTGGAGGTGTAGGGGGATCCCCGGTTCTCAGACCGTGGGGTGGGAGTGTCCCTGCTGCTCCCCCATGTCCAGATTGGCTAGACACCAAAGGCAGCCCCTCCACGCCATGCACTGCCACAAGAACTTCTGCTGAGGTACAGCGTCTTTGTCAGTTATGTTACCTGGCTCCCTCCCACTTACCCAGGTTGGTGCAGCTGGCAACGTGGAGCTGGCCTTCCTTCTCTTTCCCTTGGGACTGCAGCTTCTCTGTTAGATGAGCAGTAATGCCAGCTGCAAATTCATGCCTTCAGGAGCCAGCTAGGAAATTCAGAAGTAAAATGGACTGCTATTAGGAAGGGTGGAGGCTATGGCAAATAGGAAAACCTGCATAGAGAATTGAAATAAACAAAATTTCAGGAACCAAACATGTATGCAGGGGCTAGGGATACAGCTCAGTGGTAGAGTGCTTGCTTAGCTTGTGCAAGGTCCAAGGTTCAATCCCCAGCTGTTGCAAGGGAGAGAAAAAAAAAGCCCAAACATTTATATAGGTTGAATTTGGCCCTAGGACCAACAGTCTGTGACAGGAAAGACTTTGTAAAGTGAAGGCCTGGAGGCATTTTTTTCTTAAAAATTCCCAGAACAGGGCCAGGGATTTAGCTCAGTGGTTTCACTACCTACTACGCAAGTGCAAGGACCTGAGTTCAATCCCCGGTACCAAAAATAAATAAATAAATAAATAAATAAAAATTCCCAGAACAATGACCTCAGAACTCTGGAATACTAGACCCCTGTCTTTAGGGCAATGAAAGGGAAATTGTTTAATTCCTTTGAAACCGTACTCAAATAAGTTTCTCAATCACCATATTCCATCAAAATATCTTACTTCAGTCCACAATGAAGCTATTTGAACAGGTCTTTCAGCCTCCCAATTCCAGATTTCTGGGAGAAAGAATATGATAAGCCCAATTCATCCTCTATGCTGTACCAACCCTAGTCTGTGGCCAAGAAAGGGCCAAATGGTGAGGATGTGGGGTGTGGATGGTGGGACGGTACCGGGGATTGAACTCGGGACCTTGTGCTTGCAAGGCAGGCACCAGAACCACTGAGGTAAATCCCCAGCCCAAGGTGGGATGGTTCTTAGAGAAGCATGTCTTGGGCTGAGCAACCACCCAACAGTCCATTACAACACCTAAACTAACTCAAAGGAAGAGTAGCATGTTCTAGGTAAAAGGTGTGTGTTGGCTGGGTGCGGTAGTGCCCGCCTGTAATCCCAGGTTCTCTGGGGGCTGAGGCACGAAGATTGCAAGTTCAAGTCCAGCCTGAGCAATTTAGGAAGACCTTGTTTAAGTTTAAAAAATAAAAAGGGCTGGCAGTGTTGGTCAGTGGGAGAGCCCCTGAGTTTGAGCCCCAGTACTAATAACAACAACAAAAATGTGTGTGTGTGTGAGGAAGGTATGTGTGAAACTGTGTCCCAGGATGGGGGAGCGGCATGTGCTGTGGGAGGTGGGTGGTGAGTGGGGAGTAAACAGGTGTGTGTGGAAGGTGCTCAGAGGGCAGAGTAAGTCAAGCTAAAGAATTCAGGGTAGGGGTGGGTGTGCAGAGAGCTTGCCTAGTAGGTGCAAGGCCCTGTGTTCAGTCCCCAGTGCCAAAAAGAAAGGGAGGAAGGAAAAAGAAAAGAAAAGGCATACCGCATTCTAAGCCATTGCGTGTCACTCCCAGGCCGATCAGCTGAGCCCTCTCTGTGGCTCTGAGTTCTGTGGCTTCCTGCTTGCTCGGTGGCCGCCGGGCTGTGACACAGTCCTCCCTGGATGGCCCTAGGTGGAGCTGTGTGGTGTGGACATGTGCTGGATGCACGTGCCTGAAACCTCATAACCCTAACCCCGCCACCTGGGTCAGTTGCCACCACCTCAGTCTCACCAGCTGTCTGTGTCCTTTGGTTTTTCTCATTAGGAGATCGTGGACTGGTTCAATGCCCTCCGAGCAGCCCGTCTGCAATACCTAAAAATGGCCTTTCCTGACCTCCCGGAGGCTGAGGTGAGCTGGATGGATGTAGACCCCAGCTTCTGAGTCTGCCCACTGCCACCTCCTTTTCTCTCTGTCTAGGCCAGACTGTGTTTGTTGCAGGCCAGGTCTTGAGATTTGGGGGGCTGGGCCCCTCCCTCAGAGGGAAGCCAAAGGCTTGGTCCTGGGCAGGCTGGAGGATTATGGGTAAAGCGGCCTCCATAAAGCAGGTCACTTTTGGAACACATGGGCATGATCACATTGTCAAGGGGCCCAGCCTTTGGGGATCTCTTCTGTACGAATGACCTAAAATGTACAAATGACCCCTAAATACTACTACTTACGAAGTGCTTTTAACCCACTTTATTTTATAACCCCTTTTTATCTAGTCATCCCCTAGAGCAGGCAGTTAGATGAAGTGACTATTCCCATTTTACTCATGAGAAACTGAGTCCCAGGAAGGGCAAGTGAAGAAGGGATCCTTCCCTTTGCCCTTAGGTCTCTGGTCTCAGAGGCCTTGGCACCCTCCCATTACAGTTGTAACAGGAGCAGAGCTGCTTTCGATGCCCAAGGGAATATTGAACTTGAGAACTTCATTTTAATTGTTCCCAGACATCCGGGGACTCCCAGCTGCCTCTCTGAGTGGTGGCTGGGGAGGGCCTGCATGGTGTGGGGCAGGGGGTGCTGTCTGTGCACGTCTGTCACTGACTTGCTGTGTGACCCTTGGAGGTCACAGCCCCTCTCCGAGCATCCGTTTCCATATTGGTAAGATAGAGGTTGCTTCGGGTCAACTTCAGGTCCCTCCAACTCTGAAGTACTATCGTCTGATCCCTGTTTTAGGTTCCCCTCTAAGAGAGTTTTGAAATTATTGGGGTGGAGAGAACATGTTAATCCTGGGACTTTTTTTTATTATTATTCCCGTTTGATGCTCCTTGAAAGCCTAAATGGTCATCAGTGCCCAGGTTGCAGGGAGCTTGATGTCTGGAATAGGGTCCACTCCAGGCCCAGGGACGCAAGGAGTCGGCAGCTCCCGTGGTCAGTTCTACCAAGGCTGAGGTTAGAACCCTGGAGGTCACGGTCAGTCGAGGTCGGTGTGCTGAGTCAGTGCCCAGGATAGGTTACGGCTGGTTCCCATTGGCCAGAAGTCCAGAGTGCTGACTGGCGACCAGGAGGAGGGAGGACAAAGTGCAGGTGCTCTGCCTTATTTAATCTGGGCCGGCTTCCCATCTTTGCTGACTTGTGTGCAGGAACTTGGTCTTTGGCCAGTGTCCTCAAAACCCCTTTGCCTTCCCCATGACCATCATTACCGTTGTCTCCAGGCTCCTCCCAGCACACCTCTCTCTTTTTCCTCCCACCCAGCATCCATGTGCCATGTCAGGTTCTGGGCTATCACCCTGGCCTGGCTCAGACTGAAGGGTTCAGATGCTGGAAACTCAGGGAAACCCTGTGGGTTTGTGGTCCTTTAATCAGGAACCCATGTAGGGGTGGGAGTAGAGCTCAGTGGTTGAGTGCTGGGGCAGCATTTGTGAAGCCCTCGGTTCATAGACTCTGAAGTGGAGGGCAGGCCATCTCACTTCTCCAAGCCTCAGTGTACTGTCTGTGACCATGAGGACAGTGGCTACCTTCGGGGCTGTTGTGGGAATCAGAGGAGCCCTGTTGTCTGAGGGCCAGTAATGAGTATTCCACCCTGGTTGTGTCCCTTCTTCCCATCATTTCCCTGGGCCTAGACTGGCCCTATCCTGGCTCAAGTTCAGAATAGCAAACAGACAGGGCTTCATCTGTTTCCTCCAATGGGGAATGAAAGCCTCTCTAATGTATTTTGGGAGAAGAGATTTTCATTTCTGGCTCCTGACCTTCCTCTTTTCAGACCTTGCAGCATAGGAGGCCAGTGCCAGTCCCTGGCAGCCTTTCTGAGCACAGGATGGACAGCTGGAAGGGCTGCTGGTGGTCACAGGACTGAGTCTCCTCACTGCACAGGGACGCAGAGGATCTTACCAAGGTCATGTGGCTGGTGGAGGTCAGAAGTGCAGCCAGAGCCCAGGTCTCCCACCTCCTTGTCCAGAGCTTTCTGTCTACCCACTCTGTTGTCACCTCCTCATGGCCCTGTGTTGTCAGAGTGCCTACCAGTGGCCAGGTAGCCAGCAAGCCTCAGCTGGGGGCTTGCTCAGAAGGCTCTGGCATGTTTACACTTCAGTGTCACAGTGTGGTGACCCCACATGTGACTGTCGCTTCTTCATGCCAGGGGCTATGCGGCTTTGAGACTGACAAGACCCTCCTCCCAGGGAGGTTGAGAGTTGCACCCAAACCCTGCCAGACAGTAGGCCTGGGACGATGCTCCCTGACCCCAACAGGTTCTCCTCACAGCCTTGGCTGAAGGAGTCCTTAACCCGTGACTCAGCCATGCCAGTAAGCTCTGCAAACACCTGGGGTGCTGACGACCTACTTTGTTGAAATATGAATATTACAGACAGTGCACCTTCCAAATATAACCCCCAGCCATCGAGTGTATATTTCCTTCCCTATTCCACACTTCCTCTTTGTCTGTGAGCCAAGTTCTTTTGGGAACCTTGACCTCTGGTGTTCGAGTGGGAGGTCAGCGTCTGTCTCTCTCCCCCCAGCTTGTGCCCCTCATCACCAGGAACTACCTCAAACAAGGCTTCATGGAAAAGACTGGCCCAAAGGTACATCCTACCACTCCTTGGGGGAGGCATGTATCTGGCCCTGGCCCTGGCCTGGTCACCAGTAGGGCAGGATTTGGGAGGTGAGGGAGTGGGGAAGGAGGGCTGGAAAGGGAAGGAAAGGAAGTTAGCCCATGTGGGAGTTCCTGGGTTGAAGGATTGAGCAGACAAATGTTGGCAGGTGCATGGTCCAGCATTGCTCCGGGGGCACTGCCCTCTCCTGGGCAAGCTCTGTCCCCCATCATCAGCTTCTTTCCTCTGAACTCATGTAACCACCCCTACCCCTGGGAAAGTGGAGCTGAGAAGGGACTCCCTGGGGAGACAGCTTTGGGGTGCTCCAGAACCCATGGTGCTCTGTGCCAGGAGCCCACCCGCATGGCCAAGGGAGACAGGGCCTGTGACTGGCCTGAGGAAATGTGAGTGCTCCATGTTGGGTGCCCCAAGGCCTCCTCCAGCACACCCTCACTGCCTCCAGCTCAGCCTGGCTCCCCTTTCTGAACCCGCCACCAGGGCTTGCTATGCCCACTTCTCTGTGCAGGAGGGGAAGGCTGACGCCATTGTGGGGCAGAGCCTGGATGCTGAGCTGAGGAGAGCAGGTTCAAAGTCAGAAGTCTGGCTGGAGGGCGTCCTGGTGATTGCAGGGGGTGTGGAAGAGGGGAGAGGAGGGAGAAAACAGAGATGCTCCCTAAAACACTCCCCAGAAGTGGCAGCATTCTAGCTTATTTTTAAAGGTTTAATGTGTTCATGTACACAGTAACTGTTAAAAGGAGAGTGAGTGTTAGGAGACAGTACGAAAGAAAGCCTGGGCAGGTTGAAAAGGTTCCTTCCTTCACCAGCCAGGCACAGCTCCTCGCCATGGCCCTCACCCGGGCCGGGGGTGCTCCCTCCCCTGGCTGAGGTTAGAATTTGGCCATCCCAGCACTTTCAGCCTCGAGGAGCAGTAGCCACTTCTGATTTTCCCAGCTTCCTTTTTCTGAGACTTGTTTGTCCACAGCCTGAGAAAGACGGAAGCGCCCCTTCCACCCCCAGGCCACACCTGGAGACAGCAGGCCCAAGTGGGCAGGGGGCAGCGTGGGGTAGGGGGGCAGCTGGGGGCTGGGAGGGGGCAGGCAGAGCCCTGACCGGGGCCTGGGGAGAAGCAGCAGGGAGTCTGATTGGGAAGCCAGCAGGGCTGGAGAACCAGTGGGACTGGCCCTACTGCCTGGCCTTGGCCTGAGCTGGTCCCACCCTCTGTCCCCTGCTTTGCCATCCTGGTAAGAGGTTCCCTCTTTTGCAGCAGAGAGAACCTTTCAAGAAAAGGTGGTTTGCCTTGGATCCCCAGGAGCGGAGGCTGCTCTATTATAAGAACCCCCTGGTAAGAACTACTCCCCAAGTTATCCAGCTCAGGGCTTGTACCTAGTGCTGGGATTTCAGGCCTGCGCCATCACACCTGGCTCGGGGCTTCATCTAACCAGGAGGCGAGGAGTGGAACAGTTTGAGGTGTGGGCCTGGAAGGCAGTGGTCTGCCTCTGTCCCAGCCCTGCCATTGTAGTGTCTGGCGTGCCCTGGGCAGAAGGTACACTTAGCTGTCTGTGCCTCAGTTTCCTCCTCTGAAACAAGGCTTTAAATGCCTTGCTCGGAAGTTACTGAGATGGGTACATGAGTTGCAACATACAAAGTACATGAGTTCCTGCTGCTCAGTGAGCTCTCCACAAGCCTTAGTTACCTTTCCAACAGAGGATGTGTCATTTATTGTAGGGTTTTAATCTAGCAGCACTCCTGGTAGTGGCACACTTTACCAAAATGGAGCTTGGGGCCTGTTGGGGGTGCAGAAACCCCTCTGCCCCAGGGCTGGCCTGGGGTGTATAGGTGCCTTCTGGTTTTCAGGATGCCTTCGAGCAGGGCCAGGTTTTTCTTGGGAGCAAGGAGCAGGGATACGAAGTCCTTGAAGAGCTGCCGAAGGGCGTCCGAGGGAGTCGCTGGAAAGCTGGCCTCACCATTGTCACCCCGCATCGGAGATTTGTCCTCACCTGCCCCAGCGAGAAGGAGCAGCGGGAATGGCTGGAGAGCTTTCGGGATGTCCTTTCTCGCCCCTTGACGCCCCTCCACCTCCTCGGTGAGCAGCGGGGGGCCAGGGCCGGCTCTCTGGGCTGAGGGTAGAGGGGCCTTCTGCACGGGGCTCAGCTGTGAGGCCAGAAGAGCCCTGACTCTGCGCTTTCCATGGTCTTCGCTTCCTGCCTAAGAAAAGCACAGATGTTGTGCATTATTGCCCCAGAGTCCCCTGGGCACCCCAAGGCTCCTCTAACAGAGCCCCTGTCTATGAGCTTCCAGAGAATCTGGCCCTGGCTGAACACTTGAGGCCGCCTCTCCCCTGCCTGCCTGAGCGGCTGGGCAGCCCTCGTCCCTTTTCTCATGAGAAACCCCTGGCCAGGTGTTACTAGCTGAGGTCACCCCGCTGGGCTGTTGCTGGGATCCTGGATTCCTCACTGGAGGGGAGGCTATTTATAATGCTTTCTTTTCCCTCATCCTCCCTTCTGTCTCTCTCTCCTGCTCCTTGTCACAAGGAGGCTTCCCTATCTTTTGGTGCCCCTGGGAAAAGGCCAGATGTCTTGAACTAGAACAGAAAACTTCTGACCCAGGGCCCAGCTTCTGGGCATGAAGGAAAAGTTCTGTTTGGAAAAGTATAGCCAGAACAGGTAACCCCCACAGAGTCCCTTGGGGGGAGCCCTGTGCCCTCTGAGTCTGCTGAGGATAAGGACAAACTCTCTTCACTGTCCCAATTCTTTGTGTTGTTGTTTTGGTACTAGGGATCAAACTCAGGACTTTGTGCTTTCAAGGCAGGTGCGGTGCCACTGAGCTAAATCCTGGGCCCCAGCTGTCCCAATTCTCGAAGCCAAAAGAATTCAGAAATGAAAAAGGGACGCCGCTGCTTTCTTTTGTCCCTGGGCCTGGGTGTCTGAGTCTCTTGGTTCCTTTCCTTCTATGTGTCTCTGTCTCTTCAATGTTTACTCCCTCTCTAGGGTATGTATGGGGGGGGGGGGACGGCATGAGTGTGTGTGTGTGTATGTTCCCTTTGTCATTCTTTCCATTTGTTTTTGAAGTTTATTTTCGCTTCTCTTTCCCAACCTATTTTTGCTTTTTTGTTGTGTTTCTTGTTTTTTTGAGATAGGGTTTCACTATGTAGCCCAGGCTAGCCTTGAACTTGTGGCAATCCTCCTGCCTCAGCCTCTGGAGTAATTACAGCCATGTGCTGCCCCACCCTGCCCCAACCTGTTTTTTATTCTAGCTCCCCCACATTGCCTGCCTATCCTCAGGACTGCCCTCACATGGCCACCTCCCTGAGCCCCCTTATTTCCCTTCCAGGTGCACCCACAGAAAGTGGGTGCAGCAACAGGTGACCTTTGGCTGAAGAGCTGGCTGGCCACCTGATGTGAAGGAGAAGTTCTTACTCTGCCCTCGTGCCCAGCAAGAGTGCCTGAAGGCTGCAGCCACCCCTGGCAGTGAACTGTGCAGAGACTGAAGCCTCTTGCTCTCTGGGCCTTCCACACTGCCCAGATTTGGGGAGCTAAGGCTCCGGTACAGTGATGAGCACATAACCCCCCACCCCCCAGCACACCCAGGCTTGAGGCATCCCAAAGGCCCAGCACTTCCTCAAATCTGAAATGGCGCATTGAAGTGAAGGGACAGTCACAGCATTGTGCAAATGGCATCTTGCCACTCCCCCTCCCAAAGTAAAAGTTCAGTCTGAATCTAACCATGAGGAATATAGACAAACACAAATTCACATTAGGCAATTCAGCTAAACAACTAGCCTGGACTCTTCAAAGATATAGTCTGGAAATATTAGATGAAAGGGACTAAGAAGTGGCAATCAGGGCCGGGGATTTAGCTCAGTGGTTTCACCGCCTGCTGCACAAGCTCAAGGACCTGAGTTCAATCCCTGGTACCAAAAAAAAAAAAAAAGTGGCAATCAGATGCAATTCATGGTTCTTGCTTGGATCCTGGATTTTAAAAAACAACACCAATTGTAGGCCTGGTGCAGTGTGTATGCCTGAAATCCCAACACTTTGGGAGGCTGAGACAGGCAAATGGCCAAGTTTGAGCCTAGCTTGGGCAACTTAGCAAGACCTTGTCTTAAAATTTAAAAATAAAAATAAGGGGCTAGGGATGTAGCTCAGTGTGAAGGCCCCCGGTTCAGTGCCCACTACTGCAAACAACAAAGAGCTGTAGAGGATATGCCTCAGATGATTGAAGAAATATAAATATGGGTGTATATTGGCTATCGCTTCTTGGCCTTTTGGCTAAGATCAAGTGTGTATACTGGCTAGCAATATTGCAAGGCTGTGATAATCATGCTGTGTTTGTATGGGAGAACTGCTGCTGAGGTAGAATGTAGTGATGCCTACAACCAATTCTTCAATGGTTCAACAAAACCTAAGGGTATATGTATATTTTTAACGAATAGAGTATATCTGTGTATATACATACATATATAAAGATTATATATGGGGAGAGAGATCCACTGTGTAAAGTGTTAGTGACTGATGAATCTAGATGAAGTATATGTGGACATTTATTTTCCAATTCATGCAAATTTTATACAGATTTAAAAGTTTTCATATTAAAAAGTTGAGAAAAATATGTTTTAAATACCCACTTTCCACTCTTGAAAAATAGTGGTTTTTCTCTATGAGTTAAAAATGCAGGGCCAGGGGTTTAGCTCAGTGGTGCCACCACCTGCCTTGCAAGCACAGGGTCCTGAATTCAATCCCAGTACCAAAAAAAAAAAAAATGCTGTTGGAGTGCCAGAGATTTAGCTCATTGGCACCGTGCCTGCTTTGCAAGCAAAAGGTCCCGAGTTCGATCCCCAGTACCAAAAAAAAATGCTGTTGGAGCTTGGCACCATGGCACATACGTGTAGTCTCACCTACTCAGAAGGCTGAGGCAGGGGGATCAATCACTTAAGTCCAGATATTTGAGATTAGCCTGGATAGTATGAGACCTTGGCTCAAAAAAAATAAAAAGTACCTGTGGGATATGGGGGGGGGTGGCTCAGTGGTAGATTGTGTGCTTAGCGTGCCTGAGGCCTTGGGTTCAATCTTAAGCATTGAAATTAATTATCTAATTAATTTAGTAACGTGTTTCTGGGAGATTTGCATCTTGTGCACACTTGAGAAGAAACAGAAATCTAGGTAATAAAGAAACAATTCTGGGGCTGGGGATTTAGCTCAGTGGTTCTGGTGCCTGCCTCACAAGCGCAAGATCCTGAGTTTGAGTCCCGGTACCAAAAAAAGAAACAATGCCTGCATTGGTCGGCACAGCGCTCCAGCAGGAAAGAAGCAAGCTAAGCAGACAGGTCCACTGCACAGCAGGGCAGAGCCACCCAGGGTCTGGCCCTGCTAACTTGGGGCCACTGGAATATTCACTTCCCCAACTCTGTGCTTTGGTTTTTCTCTTTAAAATGAGGAAGTTGCACTAACTACTGAAATTCAATGCAAGTAACAAGTATCTTTCACCGCTTCCCCGGTGCCAGGCGCTGCTCCCAAGCCTTGTGTGTAGGAGTAAAGGAGTGGGATGCTTCGGTCCTTGCTGTCACGATTGCAGCCGGCAGGGGGCAGCAGCGGCCCTTAACCAGGGAGGCGCTAGCAGGCCCCAGGGCTGCCCTCACTGAAAAACAGAGGGAAGCCAGCTTCCTCTCCAGAAAGTGACGTCAAAAGTGAAGCCTTGAATAGGTTAATCAAAGGGAGGAGGGTAAGGCAAACACTTTTTAAGCTAAGAGAAGAAAATGCTTAAAGGCTCTGAGATGGAAAAAGGGAGCTGAAAGAAGTCTCAAGTGGCTGCAGTGCTTGCCAAGACCCCTGCTCCATGAGTCTTTGTTCTTTTCCCACCCATCGAGGGACATGAAAAACACTCTTCACTTCCATGAAGACCAGGAGGGGTGAGAGAGTTGTTATAGGACTCTCTGCATGGCCTGGTGAGTGGTTGTGCATGTTGTCATCCCAGCTATTCAGAAAGCTGAGAAAGGAGGATTGCAAATTTCAGGCCTGCCTGCACAGTTTGTAATAGCCAAAGCTTGGAAATAGCCCAAGTGCCCATCAACTGGAGACTGGATAAAGAAGATGTGGGGTTTTTTAATAAAATGGAGTATTATTTACCCATAAAGAATGAGAAACTAGAGACACTTATAGCTAAATGGATGCACATTGAGGCTATACTCTTTGTTTTGGTACCGGGGATCAAACTCGGGTCCTTGCACTTGTGAGGCAGGCAGCGGAACCACTGAGCTAAATCCCTGGCCCGAGGCCATACTCTTAAGTGAAATAAATAGGACACACATGTGTAAATACCGAATAGTTTCTCTGGTGTGAGAAACTGAAAGTGTAAATAAGGATTAAAATGAATAATTGATAATGTGAAATAGGAAGAAAAGGCCCAAAGGGGTCCGGGAAGTGGGAGAAGTAGGGGAAAGAAAAGAAGGGAAAGGAAAAAATACGAGAAAAGGGAAAAATGGAAACAAAGTCTTTGTAAATAGGGAAGGGTGGAGGGGGCGAAGGGAGAGTAGGGGAATGGGGAAAAAATAAGAACGAAGATACATCATGTAAAGGTACAAGTTCCTAAAAATGAATGTAAATGCACTGTACACCTAAAATTTTAGGCCAGCCTGGACAACTTTGAAGAGACCGTGTCTCAAAAATTTAAAAAGGCTGGGGAGATGGGTGTGGTATCCCATACCTGTAATCCCAGCACCCTGGAAGGGTGAGGCCAGAGGATTGCAAGTTAATGCACACCCCAGCATGGGCAAGTTAACGATTTAGCAAGAAATTTTAAAAGGCTGGAGATGTTGCTCAGTGCAAAGGCTCTGGCCTCAATCCTCATTATCATAAATAAGAAAACAAAGAAACAAATAGGGATGGAGGGATAGCTCAACACTGGAGCACTTGCCCAGCATACACAAGACTGAGTTCAGTCCCCAGTATTGTGGGAAAAGAGGGAGGGGTGGGGGAGGAAGAAATTGGGGAAGGGGGAACAGGAGGGGAGAGGGGTCTCTGCATGTTATGGGATTTGGACCCCCAATCGTGGGGCAAGCAACACGTGAGAGTCTCTTTCCTGAAGTCTCAGGACTGCCCACGTAGGAAAGCAGCTCCTCTCTGGCTCCCAAAGCACCCTGGAGACGTCTCTTTCAACACTCACTGGGGTGTGCATTGAGGGTCAATCCCTTGTCTGCCTTTCCTACCAGGTCTGGTAAGTGTTGAGCTACTCTGGTAAGTTCTGAGGATGAGCAAATCAATAAAGGCATAGTCCTGTCTTCAAGGAACATATGGTCTAGAGGGGAAGAAAGAGAAGAAAACAGGCAGGAACAAAGCTACCTGAAGAGGGAAACTGGGCTTCTAAGTGTGGGAGCCCTATAGAGGCACAGAGAACAGACACAAGAGCTGAAGCTCCAACGAAATGGTCTGCCTGTTTATCGTTGTTGGTGTTTTTTGGCTTTTTGAGACAGAATCTCATGATGTAGTCCAGGCTGGCCTTGAATTTGTGGCAATCCTGCCTCAGCCTTCTGAGTGCTGGGATTATAGGCATGTGCCACCATGCCCGGTAGTCTGCCTGGTTTGGGTTGGATCCTTAGCTGGATCTCTCTCTGGGTTCCACAAGGATATTTCTTCCTCTTACATTAAATCCCCTTTTGTCCTTTTTTTGGTTTCCTGCAAGGAAGTTTCTATTACTTGACTCCATACCAACTGAAAAACTTCTCCAAAAGAGATGATATCTATGCTAAATCCTAAGATTGAGTAAAAGATCCTTGGGTTGGGATGGGAGAAGCAGTAAAGAAGCATGTACAAAGGCCCAGAGAGAAGAGAAGACTGTTCTGGAGTCTTTGGATAAATGACTATGCTAGAGAACAGATGGCTGGGGAAGGAGAAGTAAGAGCAGGTGAGATTGGAGGATGGATTGCTCCCAGTAATGGTGCAGCAGCTCACATCAGAAAACCTTCAGGCAGATAACCATAATAAACTCTGGAGAGACGAACCAAAAAACTATCTGAAGGCACTGAAAAGTGACCAAAGGCCACAGAAGGTAGAGAGGAGCTGGCACTAGGAAGCAGGAAATGGCCTGATGAGTCTCTCACTTTTCAGTTTTCACCTGAGGGCCTGGCCAAGTCAGTCAGTGCCTTAGGGAGTCACCAGAAATTTGGCAGAAAGCTCTATCTTCCTGACTGAAAAATAGAAGTCAGAGTTCAAGGTAAGCACAGCAACTGAAAAGTGAAAGGGGGAAATCTGGGAGGAGAGGACCATGGGGAGGACAAGTGAATTTGGTGTATTCAGTGATACTGTAGTTGTTGAACTCAATTTGTTTCAAATTCATGCTCGAACACTGAAAAATTTTGAGAACTGAACATATTATTCCTATAAGAAATAATGAAAAACCTATTGGTTCAGAGGCAAAAAATTGCACTTATAAATTCATTTTCCAGGACTTTTTTTTTTTTTTTTTGGTACCGGGGATCAAACTTGGGACCTTGGGCTTGCAAAGCAGGCAGTGGAACCACTGAGTGAAATCCCTAGCCCCATTTTTCAGAACTTTAACAAATTTCATAATGATTTCTTTCTTTCACTCTATCATGGTGCTCACAGTTTTCCTCTTAGCTTTACTGCTGGTATCATTAACTGTCTTTGGAGCCATGGTTATGATATTTTACACAAATAAAGTGCAAGAAAAAAGCACAATGATGAATGTATTGATGTGCTAACACAAGAACTATATGTGTTTGGCTGAGAGCAGTGCTTAGACTGAAATGAAACCCCTTTCTGTCCACAGCGACTCACTCTTGGCACTTACAGGTTTTTTTCAAGTCAGATTTTCAGGTTGACTGCTTGGGGCAGATCAGACCCTTGGATACCTGTAGGGAGGGGATAACGGGGAATAAAAAAAGACAGACAAAATTCAAGGTATAAGAGGACAAGGAGGGACCTCCCTCTAGTAGACAAGCTCAACAATCTCCATTGTTGACACACTTTTTTAGCCAGTAAGAAGTTCAGCGGGAGGGGTAGTGTACTTTTCCTGGGACAGCAACTACAGTAAGAATGGGGCAATAAAAGCTGAGAAGCAAGTTCAACTTCATAAAGGGAACAAGTTAATGGGGATTAAGTCCTTCCCTATACCTGGATTTCTACATTCTTTTTGCATTGGCCTCAGCAGATGTTACCTTGCTTTGGGAGCACTGTGATTATGGGCTTTCCCCACACAGCCGGGAAGCATACTTCCCTATTCCTAAAGCAGGTCACACCAGCCTCACGACTGTGGGACTTAAGTCACGTAGCCTGGTCCCCAACATTTTCCTCACATAGCTTGGTCCCCAACAGTTGACTATCGAGCAAATTTACAAACACCAAGCAAAATTTTTTTTACAACTTTGCTGTTCAAGTAGTGGAAAATTTGAGCTTGGAGCCATTCCATGACAGGTATCACTGTAACCTGCCTGATCTCTGAAAAAACATAACAGGATCCAGAAGGTCTAAAATGGCTGGGTGTGGTGGTGCACACCTGTGATCCCAGCACTTGGGAGGCTGAGGTAGGAGCATCAGTGAGAGTTCAGGGCCAGCCTGGGCTCCACAGTCCGTTTGAGGCCAACCTGAGCTACATAGCAAGACCTTGTCTTCAAAAAGAAGGGAAATCAAGATATAACCCCCCCAAAAAAAGATATAACCTCAGGCTACTAAACATATGAGTGTCAACTTTCTGTCACTATAATGAATACTGGAGATAATCAACTTATAAAGGAAAAGGTTTATTTTGGTTCATGTTTTAGAGATTGCAGTTTTTTGTTTTTTGTTTTGGTACTGGGGATCAAACTCGGGTCCTTGCATTTGCACAGCAAGCGGCAAAACCACTGAGCTAAATCCCCGGCCCTGGAGATTGCAGTTTTTAATTGGCTCCCTTGTTTTGGCCTGTGGTGAGGAAGCACATTTTGGCAGGAGTAAAACCACTCATCTCATGATCTGAAAGCAAGGGAGGAAAAAAAAGGGACTAGATCTTATGGTTTATATCTGGATGTCCCCAAAGCTTCATGTATTCCAAGATGGGGTTTGGGTATAAGAGGTAAAATATTTTTAATCAGTCCATATTTCATTAACTCACTCTAATAAGCCCTTAGACATAGATTTACCTCAGTAAACTCGTAGACAAAGACATGCAGGCTATACAAAGACACACCAGAGGTGAAGTTCTGGGGTAAAGTGGTAATTGCTAAGCAAGTCTCCCCAAATCCTGTGAAGCAAAAGGCTCAAAATAACTACAAAGAGATAGGAAGCAGGGGATGCGAAGGGAAAGGGGGCACAACAATTGTGGGATGAAATAGATTGCTCGGGACAGACTGAACCCTGGATCCCAGGCCATGGGAGATGGGGGAGTGAGTCCTGTGAGTTAGGAATAGAAACGGCTTCTCAGCTGGAGTGTGCCTGTCTCTATGCATAGCACCACTCTTGCAAGAGTATGGATTAAAAATCTTGCTTTTTGGGCCAGGGATTTAGCTCAGTGGTTCTGGCGCCTGCCTCGCAAGCGCAAGGTCCCAAGTTTGATCCCTGGTACCAAAAAAAAAAAAACAACCTTGCTTTTGCTGCTTCTGGAGTCTAATTTTTTTTTTTTTTTTGGTACTGGGGATCGAACTCAGGACCTTGTGCTTGCAAGGCAGGCACCAGAACCACTGAGCTGAATCCCCTACCCACTTTATTTTATTTTATTTATTTTTTTGATACCAAGGCTCGAACTTAGGACCTTGCGCTTACAAGGCAGGCACCAGAACCACTGTGCTAAATCCCTGGCCCTAATTTCTTTTCTTCTTCTTCCTTTCTTCTTAATTTGATTTTTGGCCAAGAAGTAAATTCATTTTTTACAGTTAGGGGCTTATCCAGGAGATTCTATGCCCGCGTGGACCAGGTGGTCCTGGTAGAGAGGGAGGTGAGTCCCACTCCCTACCCCCTTTTTGTGCGGGCCGCTCTGCCTGGATACTCCGTTTCCCTGAGAAAGCCAGAGAACACTCGAGACTGTTCTAAAGACAGTGAAACTGATGCAGGACAGATAAAAGAAACAAACCATGGCAATCAAGTAATCTTTGCCCTGGAGAAAGTAGGAACAATTGGACTAAGGTCCTGCTTTGTTGGATGGGTGACATTCTCTGTGACTGACACAGGTCTCAGACAAGCGATTCCGGGGCATGTGTGAGAAACCTCTATTCTCCTTCCAACTGTCATAGGTAGACACCTGCAGTAGAGCAGGTGGGAGCCTTGACAAAAAAAGGGGCCACCAGGGCCCTGGTAAGGGAGGTTGAGCACCCAAGAAGACTCAGGCACGGGGACCTCATGAGAATAGGAACAAACAGTCTAGGCCTAGGGAGTGAGGGAAGGGAACCTGGACATTCTCCCTAAGAGTCCATTGGGGAACATGCTTGAAGATTGGGAAGACAGTTTTGGACCAAGGGTAAAAGTAAAAGGGAGATGAATAAATATTGTAGTTTCATTTGGCCTGTCAAAAGGGAGCCAGTCAAAAGGCTGTCTGTGTTTTGGCCCAAGTTTGGATCTGATGAGGATTGAATCTGATGAGGCCCGGGTCTGTCAAGTGCTAGTCCTCTTGGTAAATAATAAAACTTCAGCCTCACCAGAGGAAAGAGGCTACGCCATCTGCTGGCTCCCAGAGTCAACACCAGTTTCTCTTGAAGAGAAAACTCAGAATCATTGGGACCCTTGATGTTTTTTGCCCCCACCCTACGTAGTCACAGAATGTTCTGGATGAGGGTCACCTTGAAGAGACAGGACCTCAAGGAGGGGAAGAAAATAATCAAGGAGTGAGGGGGAGGGGGATCCCACCAACAGCCCCTTCTATCCAAATCTGAGGAGAGAATTAGAACAATGTAGGAAGGAGCTAGAAAGCTTCTCCCTCCCTGAGAAGCCATCCAGTTCTAACCCATTCTCTCTTCGTGAGCTACCAGTGGGAGGAGGGCATATTGGATTTGAATTGTTAATGTTCTCCTTACTAGGACTAAAATGAGGAATTTTGGGCGGGGGGATTTAGTTCAATAGTTCCACCGCCTGCCTTGAAAGCACAAGGACCTGAGTTTGACCCCCAGTACCAAAAAAAAGAGGAATTTTATTTATTTATTTATTTTTTTGGCAAGACTCAGGTCCTAGAATCCCTTATCCCTCTCACAGGCCTTCCCATCTAATCGAGACCTTCCTAATGGGACCAGCCTTGGTGCTTGAAGTCTAGATGTTCAATGAGGACGTATCCAATCCTTTTGAATTGTGACATATCACTAGATTTTGATCAGTGGTATTGGTGACTTCCAGTTCTTCCCCAGAAGTTATTGGCAAATCAAATATTCCATTTCTTAAATTATTGGAACATACCACTGCTCTGTTGATGACTGTAATTTCTTTGTTGTACTGAAATCGTTGTCTAAAAAGCTTTTCTTTTCTTACTCTATTCTTTTCTAAGGAGTTTTGCTTCTTGATTCTGAAGAAATTCTAGGAAAAAAACTTTCTGATCTATCAGCACTGTTTTTCTCTTTTTTTCTTCTTGGTATAAGAAAACTGGGCTTCCAACTTTTCATTTTAGCTTCATGATTAGACTCTCTTTCACTTGTGGTCACATCATCATAGATAATAACTTCCTGAGACCTAAGTGGTAAATCAGGCAGTGAAACTGAAAATGCCCTTAAATTTTCTTTTGACTTGGTTGCCTTCATTTTAAATCTGTCCTTTTCTTTTTTGAAAAACTGCTGCAACCTCTTAAGTGCTTCTTTTCCATCTAAATCTATTTGGGAGGAATTGTTCTTTGTTTTGTAGACATTCTCATACATTTCTTCACTACTTTCTTCTGAAACACTATCTGAGGTAAATGAGCTGGAGAAGACTGACTTGGATATATCTGTCACGGGGCAATCCACATCGTTATATGTGGCCTGTGACACAGAACATGACATAAAGGCCACTGGGTCCTGGGTGTGTGTCGTCAGCTCCAAAGTCTCCACCTGGTCACCCTGGTCTCAGGAGGGCCTGGCCAGGTCCACATCCGCAGGACAGGCCTTCGCTTCCATTGCATCAGTCATGGTTTCCTGCTGTCTAGCCACCATGCTCCATCTGTCTCCGTGGCTGGCGGTCATCTGGATGTCTTCCGGTGTCGCTTCATAAACATCTACCTTGAAAGGCTGCTTTGAATGTGGATCTTGTTCTGAATTTTGATGTTCCAGTCCACATGGGTCTTTTTCCTCATATGTTTATCTTCATCTTCATGTTTAGTGCAAAGTTCTTGATGCAGAAAACTCTTCCAAGGCTTTCGGAGTTCTTCAATTCCAACTTCATATATTGAATCAGCAATTTCTTCTGCAGTGCACAGGTTAATGGAGTTGCCCGAGTGTCTCAGATATGAATTGTTGCCTCATAATTACGTGGTTCTTCAAATTCAGCACTCTCCAGAGGACAGAGGGATTCTTTCATGTGCACTTTGTCTTGGGTCTTGAAGAGAGTGGCTGGCTGCCTCTGGAAGGCCTGGAGGTCTACTGCTGGCAGCTTCAGGGGCTTTGGGGGAGCTGGATCCAGAGACCCCACAGGGGGCAGTGGGTTTGTTCTGGGGAGCTGGTGATGCTGGGTGTCTGGCGGGTTTGCTGGGGCTGGGATGGACAGCTCGAATTCATAAACAGGCTGGCAGGGACCACCTGCTGAGCTCCTAGCAACATTGGGTTTTTCTTGGTTCTTCTTGCCAGCTTGATAACATGGAGAGGGGGTTGTTCAGAGGTGGTGAGTGCTTTTCTTTGGGCCAGCTCCTTCTTGGAAGGGAGCGTCAGGGCCCATTTTGTTTGAATCTTTTCCCTTGGTCTGTGTGGAAGAAGCCTCATGGCTTTTTTGCTCTTCTGGATGGAAGGCCTTGTCCCCACCATTGGTAAGGAGAAGAGCTGAGAACGTCACACATTTCTGAGATGAAACTTTCTCCCACTTCCTGAGCTTGTCTTGGAAGCTGTTGGCCACCATTCCTTTTTCCTCACTGGTCATCTCAATATTTGATGAATTCACATCTAAAAGCAGAGAAGCTTCCTGAGAATTTCTTGGAGAACACACAGCAGGGTTTTCCAAAAGTCCTGGGGAACTTGGGCTCTTCTGAATTGTATTCCTCTGGGTCAACTCCATTTGCCGGGTTTTAAGAGTCTGGGACTCACCACTGGAGCCATGTGATGGCGGCCAATTGTGGTTGGATGTAGGGGTTTCCCATGGGCCAAAATCTGGTGGGGCCTTGTGCATCTGATGTCACCCTTTTGAGAAACACTTGCTGGGAATTTAATAGGTCCTAGAAGAAGTGGAGCATCACAGTTGTGAAATTTGGCTCGAAGTTCCTTGAAGTTCCTTACTCGTTCTTCTTCCATCACCCACCTGTGAGGCAGGGTCTAGGGGAGCAGCCCTGCTTCCCAGAGCTGGATCCTGGGACCCACAGCTTGACCTCCTCTGTCTCTGCCAGCCCGGACTCACCACCTGCTCCATCTGCTCCCAAATGAGGAATTTTTAAAAGGAGACACAGTCATTCCTTGAAGATCCCCTGGGGACCAATTAGACCAATTTTTAAGCCCCAATTTATACACAAGAGCTGAACTGATGTCTATCCTGGACATTTTTTTCTCAGATTAGGGGAACAAGAAATTATTAGAATTGCACCTGTGCTTGCCTGGGAGAGAATCAATCCTCCCGGAGCAGCTACAACAAAACAAAAGTTCCCAAATAAAGATCCTAGATGAAAATAATGTTGGAAATAGGCCAGGGATTTAGCTCAGTGGTTCTGCTGCCTGCCTCACAAGCGCAAGGACCCGAGTTCAATCCCTGATACCAAAATAATAATAATAATAATAATAATGTTGGAAATGACTAGGCCAAATGCAAGATTTAAGAAATTTAATACTCAAAGGGGATTAAAGAGTCAGCTCCCCTCATCCAACAAAACAAAACAAAACAAAACAACATCTCTGAGGCATTTGAGATTCAACAAGAGAAGGAGGAAACCCTTTCCACCTTCTTATAGAGGTTGAAAAACCAAATGAGAAAATATCCCGGACTGGATCCTGAGGGTCAATTGGGGAAAGGCCTCCTCAAAGTTGATTTTGTGACTAACAGCTGGGCTGACATATGAAGAAAGCTACAAAAATTAGAGGGATGACTTGTAAAGGGAACAATCCAAGAGGAAGAGTTCACAATCATAAATATATATGCACCAAACACTGGTGCACCCAACTATATAAAACAAATACAAATGGACATGAAAAATTAAATAAGCACTAATACAATATTAGTGGGGGACCTCAATACCCCACTGTCACAAATAGATAGATCAACTAGACAATAAATAAGCAACAAAATACTAGAACTCAATCAAACTCTTGAACAAATGAACTTAACAGATGTTTACAGTGTGTTCCACCCCACAAAATCTGAATACACATTCTTTTCAGCTGCACAAAGGTTGTTCTCCAAAATAGACTACATACTCGCTCATAGAACATGTTTAAGTAAGTGCAAAGGAATTGAAGTTATTCCCTGTATATTATCAGACCATAGTGTGATGAAATTGGAGATCAATAGCAAAAGAAACCACAAGAGTTTCATAAACACATGGAAATTGAACAACACACTTCTGAATAACTAGTGAGTCACAGAGGAAATTAAAGAAGAAATCAGACAGTTCCTACAATTAAATTAATAATCAGACAATACAACATATCGGAATCTATGGGACACAATGAAAGCAGTCTTATGAGGGAAATTCATAGCACTGAATACTCATATTAGGAAAACAGAACAAGCCTAGTTAAATAACCTGATGCTGAAACTCAAGCGTCTAGAAAAAGAAGAGCAAGTCAAACCCAAAGCTCATACAAGGGAGGAAATTATAAAGATCAGAGCAGAAATCAATGCAATGGCGACTAAGAGAATGATACAAAAAATGAATAAGGCCAAGAGTTGGTTCTCCAAAAGAATAAACAAAATTGACTAAAAAAAAAAATTAGAGGGATGAAATGAGAAGTCAATTGATGAGTTACTTGAAAAAGCACAAAGAGTTTACATAAAAAGAGATGAAGAAAAACAAAAACAGAATAGAAAAATTCTGGTCTCCATTATATTAAAAAAAAAAAAGTGGATGACAGAAAATTAGATTAAGACTCCACATAAGGAGTTAACAAAAGATTTAAGTCCCAGTACCCCACACACACACATACACACCCACATGTAAATATATATAGGCATATATGTCACTATATATCAATATATATACATTGATAAAACTATACAGTGAATGTTTAAATTTTAAAAATTTGTTACAGTAAAAACAATTGTCATTAAACCCCTTAAAATACTCCCCCTCTTCTGAACACACTTGTTCCATCATTCTTGCCACTTTCTGAAGCACTTCCAAAAGTCCTCTTTTGTGGGTATCTTTTTTTTTTTTGGTACCGGGGATCAAACTTGGGTCCTTGTGCTTTCGAGGCAGGCAGCGGAACCACAGAGCTAAATCCCCAGCCCTGTGGGTATCTTTATAATATGTGATTTTAAAAATACAGTAAAAATACAGTAAAAAATACAGTACCAAAAAAAGAAGAAAATAAAAAATACAGTAAATGCTGCTGCCGACTGCCATCTAACAGTAAGGCAGGCTCATAGAAATATTACTGTGTGTCCTCATCCACCTTATTCACCAGATCTGGCACCATGTGACTTCTGCCTCTTCCCCAAAGTCCAAATCACCACAAAAGGTAAATGTTTTGAATCTACTCAGAACATTGAGGCAGTCACGAAAGAGGACTTCCAGAACTGCTTGAGAAAGTGGCAATGGGATAAGTGTACAAAGTGAGGGGGAGTGTTTTGAGGAGGCTTCATAGCAATGTGTCTTTTACTGGAATAATTTTTTAAAGTTTAAATGTTCATCATCTTTTTTTTTTTTTGGTACTGGGGATCGAACTTGGGACCTTGTGCCTGCGAGGCAGGCAGCGGAACCACTGAGCTACATCCCCAGCCCTGTTCATCATCTTTTGAGTCACACTATATATGTGTTGTTGTTTTTTTTTAAAGCCCCAGAATAAAAACAAGACTGGGGATGTAGCTCAGTGAGTGGTAGGGAGTTTACCCAGCATGTTTGAGGTTCAATCTCCAAAACCACCAAAACCTCTTGTAATCCCAGCATTCAGGAGACTGTAGCACGAGGGTTGAGGTGAATTTGAGGCCAGCCTGGGTTCCATAGGGAGACTATCTAAAAACAAAACAAAACAAAAACACTGAGTTGTATACTTAAAAATGGTTAAAGTGGTAAACTTCATATTATGTATATTTCACCACAATAAAAAATGTAAAAACTGCCAGGGGTCTTGGGGCACACCTGTAATCCCAGTTACTGATGAGGCTGAGGCAGGAAGATTGCAAATATAAGTCCAGCTTGGGCAATTTAGTGAGACCTGTCTCAAAATAAGAAATCAAGAGGGCTGGGGGTTTAGCTCAGTGGTAGAGCACCATTCCATCCCTAGTGTCACATGCACACGCACGCACACAACAGAAGGGCTTAAGTTTGGATGTTTGAATTCATTTATTATAAAACTGAGTGGGGATAAGGACAATGTACAGCACATTTAATGAATTCTCTCTTCCCTGGACAAAAAAATGCTTTGTTCCTGAAGGAATCCAGCAAGTACAAAGCAAAGAGCACTCTGGAAGAACATGCTGATAGCAGTGATGGCTTCTCCAGCACACAAACTCAGAGCTTTTTCATTTCTCATGTAACTCAGCACTGGGACCCTGTGTCTCTAGGTGCAGTGGCACCTGTATTCCCAGCTTGTCAGGAGGATGCTCTGAGCCCAGGAGTTCAAGATCAGCCTGGGCAACATTTATGAGACCTCTGCCACATAAATCAATCAATCAGTATAAATTCAATGGCTAAAAAAATCCCAAATTGGGCCGGGGATTTAGCTCAGTGGTGCCACCACCTGCTTTGCAAGCACAAGATCCAGAGTTCAATCCCTGGTACCAATAAATAAATAAACAAATTTTAAAAAGACCCAAATAAATAAACTTCCGTGTTGTAGGGATAGATATTAACACATTTACTTGACTTGAAAAAAGTTACACTCTGGCAGCAAATGAGTCTGACTTAACTGACTGGCTTTCCAGTGAGGACTAGTGACAGCAGTTAGGCTCCACGGCAGCATTCTACCTAAACTCAATGAATTCAATCTACAGCTCCAAACTTCTGAGAAAATACATTTCAAGAGAAAAGTACCTCTCGAGAAATTCAATTGACAGAGGAGTATTGAAATGAACAATGTTCTAGCCCAGCGTGGTAGTGCACACATCTGTAATCCCAGCACTCAGGAGGCTGAGTAGGCCTCAGGAGCTCTGTAAATTCAAGGTCAGCTTGGGCTACATAGTGAGTTCCAGGCCACCTTGGATTGCGTAGAGACCCTGTCTCAAAAAAAAAAAATTGGAATAGAATGTATTATTAAATGTTGCCTAATTTAGCATTAAGTAATGTTCATCTACTGATAGAAATCCATTTTTATTTATTTTTTATTTCTAGAAATGCATTTTTAAAAGAAATCAGCCTATTCATTTCATGATTTAGTTTCAATATAATTTTATGGGGGTTTTTTTGGTTTTTTGTTTTTGCACTGGGAATCAAACTCGGGATCTTGCTCTTGTGAGGCAGGTGCTAGAACCACTGAGCTAAATCCCTGGCCCATCAATATAATTTTTACTTTGTTTAAAAATTATTTATATAATGTAACAATATATTTGTGTTTGATTGACTGCTAATAATAATGATAATTCAATCTGGAAGAAAAATTAAACAAGAGCCCTTTGTCATAGGAAGTAAAAAAAAAAGGTTAAAATTTCAGTATATATAATAAATATTTTTATTGCAGAGAAGTATTACAAAGGATAAATAAAAGATATTGATAAAGAAAAGATTTTCATGCATAAGATATATTACCTGGGAATATATTTCTATGGAGAAAGTGAAATAGAGATACAAATTTAAGAAAACAAAAGAATAATAAAATTCTGTCTCTCTCTCTCTCTTTTTGCTTATCAGTATGGAGGACTGAATACAGGGAGTGCTGAGTCACATCCCCAGCCCTTTTTAACTTTATTTCGAGACAGGGTCTTGATAAACTGCCCAAGCTGGCTTTGAACTTATGATCCTCCTGCCTTGGCCTCCCCAGTAGCTCGGTATGCAATTACAAATGCTCTGTCAGATTTCCAATGGACATATATTTTTATTAGTGTATTTCTATTTTCTAGAACTGTCCACTCCCACCTTTCCCTTACTGTTTGTAGTCACTGCAGGACTTTGCATGAAACTTCTACAGGGGAAAAGAGCTTGAAGATCACTGGTTAGCTTCATCTTTTCAGAAACTTGGGTGTGAAATAGAGAAGAGAAAGACAGCTGGCTGGAGGGAAGTTTAGATCAAAGATGATTTTCCCTGTACTGGAGTTCAAATCCAGGGCTTCATGCATGCTTGGGTAGGGCTCTATGTGCTATGTCTCTAGGCTCCACTTTGATTTTTTAAAGATGGGACATTTCAATATGTTAAGTGTTTTAATACAGAGACTACTTTACAGGCTAGAAAAGAAGCTAAGTTTACCCCAGATTCTGGAACAAGATACAGAAACCTGTAAGTCAGGATGGGCTAGGTTGATAGGGTTTTGGGAGGAGATTTCAATTTTGTTTGTTTGTTATACTCAAGCAGTAAGCAGGCATCCTTGCATCTCAGCAAGCTTAATGCACAAGTTGCTTTTCTCTGGTACTGCACGTCCCGGCGTGGGCCCATATGAGCCTGTTTTTCTTAGCCGGGCTCCATTTCCATAGTACCAGTGCTGGGCAGAAAGAGGATGAACTGCTTGACAGCTGGTAAGAGAAGCATGCATCACCTCAGTGTGTTTCACACATCCTGAGAGGTCCCTGTCCCACAGGAAGCCTGGGTGAAGATCGCTAATGACTACTAGGTATCATCCTCTGCTCTGCAAATAGTTAAATCTTGTAGTAATCTGGTACAGACTTTACCCCAGTCGAGGTGGGGTAAAGTAAAGCAGGTGGGATTTTAAATTCACTTCAGCAGATCTGAGATTGCGGGTTCCGCCTCCGCCACTCTGTCACAGTTGTGTGAGCCCGGAAGGTCCTTTCACTCTTGGGGTCACTGGGGCGGACTGGGTGCTGTTCTGGCTGTGAGATTTTGTGGGGGTAACAGGCCTAGGACTGGAACAAGAGGAGGGGTCGGGGAGCAAGCCCAATAAGGGCCAGAGGTAAAACTTCCCCAGGTTTTCATCCGGGTGCTCATTAGTACCAGCCCGCAAAGGGCAGCCATAATTTTAATCGTGATCTTATAATCTAATTATAGTCGTGATTTTAAAACTCTAGGCGTCAGTCACACTCTCAGCTGCGCATTACAATCACCTGGGGTGATTTTTTTTTTTTTTTTTTTTGTACCAGGGATCGAACTGGGTCCTTGTGGTTGCAAGGCAGGCGGCAGAACCACTGAGCTAAATCCCTGGCCACTTGGGGTGATTTTATAACACGCTTGCTAGCGCCTCGCCCCAATGGGGCTCAAACATCGTGTTGTGTTTTTTGTTTTCCCACCCCTAGAGATGGAAACCAGGCGCTTTACCACTGAGCTACATCCTCATCCCCTTTTAAAATATTTGTTTTGAGGCAAATTTTCGCTAAATTACCCAGGCTGGCCTCGAGCTTGAATTCTCCTGCTTCAGCCTTCTGAGCAGCTGGGATTACAGGTGTGCAACACAATGTCCAGAGAGCACCGGTATTTTCAAAATGTCCCAGTTGTGCTCTTTAAACCCTCACTACTTTTTAAACCCTCACTACTTGTTAGAGGGTCTGGGTGACACCTAATGGGCGCCATAAAGGAGTTCCGGAATTGAACCCTCTCTCCTCCCGGGGGTTGGCGTTGCATGGGGCGGGCAACCTAAAGGGGATTTTTGGGACTTCAGTGGGTTCCTAGCGGGTTCGAGATGATTATCCGGGGCGGGAGGTCGGACGTGAAGGTCAGCTCTGCCCAGACGGCTGCGCAGGAGCGGCTCCAAGTCAGCTTTCAGCAGCAGCAGCAGCAGCAGCGGGGAAAGGAATTAAGATGTGCTCTGTACGTGTACCAACTCCTCACCACGAATGTAACCATCATGGACTGAAAACAGGTACTAATAAAAATAAAATTTAATTAAGAATAGCCACATGACGGACCAATACTATACACTGACAAAAGTGTACACAACAGATTGTAAAGTGAAAAGTCAAGTTATTTTATGAAGAATAAATTAGCCAGGGGCCGGGGATTTAGCTCAGTGGTTCCGCCGCCTGTCTCGCAAGTGCAAGGACCCGAGTTCGATCCCCGGTACCAAAAATAAAATAAATAAATAAAAAGAATAAATTAGCCGGATGAGGGGGCGCACGTCTACTTCCTTCCCTGCACTCTGAAGGCTGAGGCAAGAGGATCGCCTGGGCACATGAGCCAGTCAAGGTCAGCACGAATTACATAGCGAGACCCTGTCTCCAAAAACAAACTAAATAAAAGAAATTCCTCTTCTGTAAAAAGAAAAAATATTAAAATAAGAAGTGACATCTCCAAAAGCACAACAAAGGCGGGGAGGCGGCGGAGGCGGAGGGAAAGGAAGCGAGGGAGGAGTCGGCGGGCGGGAGACTTCCGTGGGCGGCGGCGCGGAGCCATGGCGGGCGCGGTCCCGGTGTGGCTGGACGAGGACGACCTGGGGTGCATCATCTGCCAGGAGCTGCTCAGCGACCCGACCACGCTGCCCTGCGGCCACAGCTTCTGCCGCGCCTGCCTGGAGAGCGCGTGGCGCGCGGGGTCGCCCCGGGCCTGTCCCGCCTGCCGCGAGCCCGCGCCGCGCGCCCCGCTGCGAAAGAACCCGCTACTGCAGCACCTGGCGGACAAGGTCCGCGCCGCCGTCGCCGAGCTGGAGCCCACGCCCGCCCCGCAACCCTCACCGCCGCCGGTAGGGACCCGGGCCGCGGCGCCGCCTCGGGCTGCCTTCCCCCGCCCCCACTCTCCAGGCCCGTTCCAAGTGAAACCGAAACCCACCCTGCAAGTGGACGCGGTGATGGCGCACGCCTGAAATCTCACACTCTGGGAGGCTGAGGCTGGAGGATCGCAAGTTGGAGCCCAGCTCCGCTACACAGTGAGACTGTCTCGCAAGAAAAGTTAGAAAAGAGCTGGGAGAGAGGGGGTGTCACTCAGGGCAAAGGCCGTGGGTTCAATCCCTCGTACAGCCATTCAATCCATCAATAGGAGAATCTTTGGAAATGTTAGAAAAGTATAAAGTCACTCAGCTACATCCACATCTTTCTTTATTTTTGGTACCGGGGATCGAACTCGGGTTCTTGCGCTTGCGGGGTAGGCAGTGGCACTACTGAGCCAAATCCCCAGCCCCCATCCACATCTTTTTTATTTTGAAAGAGTCTCACTGTGAGGGCGATTGTGATCCTCCAGCCTCAGCCTCCTGAATAGCTGAGATTACAGGCAAGTGCCATGCCAGGCAGTGTAACACTTTTAAATCCATTTATCCTTCGATGAACATTTCAATTTTCAGTTGTTTTCAACAGAGTCCGTATTTTCCCTCTCCCCCGCCCCAAGGTCTCTCTCTGCTGGGGACTGAACCCAGGACTCCTCAGTGTGAGCCCACGCTCTACCCGGAGGTACACTCACACGTATTTCTTGCCCTTTCCTATGTGCCTGGGAGCAGAACTGCTGTATCGCCTGGTTAATTCTATGTGAGCTCTGTGGAGGAAGAAGCAACATATTTTCCAGGTTGGCTGCACCCCTGTACATTTCCTCCATCATTGGCAGAGCATTCCGATTTTCCTCTACCCCTTCAGCATTTGTTATTTCAGAGTGTTTTGTTTTTATCGTAGCCTCGCAGCTTTGTACAGGTGTGAAGTGGTACCCATGGTTTTGAATTACATTTCTCCCTTGACCAATGACGTTGAGTGTCTTTTCCTGCAATTATTGACCATCATTTATCTTGTTTGGAGTAATATCAATTCAAGTCCTTTGCCTATTTTAAAAATTTATATATTTATGGTACTGGAGATTGAACCCAAGGCCTTCATACTGAGCTACATTACCAGCCTTTCTTTTTTTTCTTTTTCTCAAGACAAGGTCTTTCTAAATCGGTAAATTGCCCAGGCTGAAATCAAACTTGTGATTCTCCTGCCTCAGCCTCCCAGGGTGCTCAGATTACAAGCACGGTCTGCCACAGCCAGCTTGGGGAACATCTTAGATCCAAATCATAGCATGAGGGCCGGGGATTTAGCTCAGCGGTTTCGCCGCCTGCTGCGCAAGCGCAAGGACCTGAGTTTGATTCCCTGGTAACAAACAAACAAACAAAAAAATCTCCAAATCATAGCATCAGCTTTGCTCTTTTCAAGGTGCTAGTACAGAAGAGTATCGTGGAGGTTGTCCAGGAACTGACAGCGCTGGTGGGGAAGCTGGTGGACATTACCAAGAGCATCCAGAGGCAGAGACCCCTCTCCAGACCCGGACTGGCTGAGAAAGTGAGCACCGGGGCTAGCAGCCCCTAGGGAAGAGGCGGGGGTGGGGCAGCTTTCTGCTGGAGCAATGTGAATGTGTGGAGAGCCAAAGGCCGCTGAGTGTCTCGGTCTTTTACTACCAAATGGGTGCTTGGAAGTTCGCTGCGTGGAAGGTGAGCTATGGAAGCCTCAGAAGTGACCCACCTCTCCAGCTGGGCCCCACCTCCTCATGCTACCCTGTGAACGTCAGTGGATTAATCCACTGTTGCACATAGCAGCCCATGACCCAGTCACCTCTGCTAGAGTCTCTTAATCCAGTCAAATTATCAACGAAGATTAACTAGCACAATGCACAAATACAGCTGCAAGCTGGCACCCACCAGGGAAGGGGGGCAGTTTGCAAACAGGGCCTTCACCCCAAGCTACTTCCCCCACCCTTTTAAATTTTTTATTTTGAGACAGCTTCACAGCTGGAGGTGGTAGCACATACTTGTAAGGCTGAGGCAGGAGGATCATTGTGAATTTGAGGCCAGGCTGGGCTACATAGAGAGCTCAAGGCCACTCTGAACTGCATAGTGAGACCTTGTCTCAAAAAACAAAAAGAAACAAACAAAAATGTCAGTCTCACTAAGTCACTAATCTGTTTAGGCTGGGCTCAAACTTGGGATCCTCTTGCCTCACCCAGAATGCTGGGAGTACAGGCATGCACTCAGGCTGGAAACATCTTGAGCTCTAGATGACTTTCTTTCTTCTCATCTTTTCCTCTTGCATATCTCAAAAGCAAGTCTCATTTAACACACTCCAAAGTGCTCTTCCTCTGGGGTTCCCCATCTCAGAACTGGCCCCAAGTGCACAAGCCAGGGACCCGGAAGTCACACCGCCTCCTTCAGTACCCTAACAGACAGCACACTGGCTCCAAGGCCTGCCTAAACATCATTCAGTCACCACTCTGGAGGTCCTTTGAAAGCTCTCATGCAAGCCTGCGACAAGCCTTGCCTGTACTGCCATCACAGGGCTGTCAGTGCACCACTCCACCTGTTCCAGTCTGTTCCTCTCTGGTCATCTGAGTGACCAGACCATCTCAGACATAAATCTGATCATGTAACTCATCTGCTCAACACATTCCCATGACGTCTGTGTTAATCAGCTTTCCGTTACTGTAACAAATACCCAAGGCAATGAACTTGTGAAGAGAAAAGGTCCTAACCCTGATCAGGTGGATGGATTGCTCTTAGGCCTCTGATAGGGGTGGAGTGAGACCGCTCACCTCATAGTCAGGGACCAAAAGAGAGAAAGAGGAGGGGCTGGGGCCCCACAATCCCTTTCAGGGCAGCCTTCCCATGACCTAAAGATGCCAAGCAGGACCCCCCTCCCAGAGGTTCTACAGCCCCCCAGTAGTGCCACCTGGGGGTGCAGTCTTTTACACCTGGGCCTTTGGGAGACATTTAGATCCACACTCAAGCAACATCTGTTCACTTAGGATTAAGACCCAGATCTCACAGGACTAGCAAAGCTCAGTAGAATCTGCCCTTGTCGCCCTCTCCTGCTCCTCTCCTCTCACCTCCCCCGGCTCTGTGAGCCCTGGCTGCGCTGGTCACACCCAATCCTACAGTAGATCTTGCATCTTGTCGCTATAGGAGCCCTATCACAGGATTCTTTTCCTTTACTGCATCCTCCAGGCAACGTCTTCTCTTCCACACCCTAGCTATGTTGTCCTTTCCTGGGAGAGAAATGATCGCTGATTTTCTTGACAAATTTAATTCCCTTGCTAGAGACTCTTAGGATTTAATGTATCTTTTCAATTGTGGCAATTATCACAGCTCCAACTTTATAAAGCTTTGTGCCATACTTTATTAATATCTGCCCCCTTCTTCTGCACTGGACCCTGCTTCCTGAGGATAAGGACTTTGATGCTTTTGTTTACCATTGTATTCCCAGGCCCTTGTATGGTACATGGCACATACAGTAGGTACTCAACTGAATGAGTGAATCTGGGCCTTTCGGGTGCCATGTGCTAAGATACAAAGTCTGCAGGTCTGACTTCCAGACCTAACATTGCCACTTCCTCAGATTTATGACCTTGGGTGAGTCGTCTGTCTTCTGAGCCTCAGGTTCTTATCTGTGATAGAGGAGTGAAGATTCAAGACAGGCAGTGGAACCACTGAGCTAAATCCCTGGCCCAAGAGGAGTGAAGATTCATGGTCTGCCACCTCCTTAGTTTTTTGTGATAATTTTTAAAAAATCTTCTGCTGAGTGGTGCCACATGCCTGTAATTCCAGCACTCAAGAGGCTGAGGCAGGAGGAATGCTGTGAGTTTGAGGCCAGCCTGGGCTACATGGTAAGTTCAAGGCCAGCGTGAATTACAAGCAAGGGTACAAAGCAAGGCTCTATTCCAGAGAGAGAGAGAGAGAGAGAGAGAGAGAGAGAGAGAATCTTCTCTTTAAAAATTGCTTGAGTTGGGTGTGGTGATGCAGGCCTGCAATCTTAGCACTCGGGAGGCTGAGGCAGGAGGAATGCTGTGAGTTTGAGGCCAGCCTAGGCTACATAGTGAGACCCTGTCTCAAAAAACAAAACAAAACAAGTGCTTGTCAATGTGAATACAGAGGATGATGTTATTAAGCATAGCAATTTAGTTGGTCTCCATAAACTTTAACTTTTTTCTGTGAATTCATGGCAAACTTCCTGCTCCCCAGTGCTGGAATTACAGGGTGTGCTTCCAAGAACTTTAACTTCTTGAAGTAAAATGGGAATAATACACCTACCTTGGGAGCCTAGTATGCAAATTAGAGATGAGAAATACAGATGGAAAGTACTCTTTAAGTAGAGTGCGTACTGTTGCTGTGTTTGGTGAAAAGGATGCAGAATGGATTCTGCAGAATTGGGAAGGAAAGCCAAGTGCTGAAGTAGATGACCAGATTAGAGGTTGTATTGAGGAATAACAGGACCTGAGGTTAAAGAAAGTCAGGGAGCATGTATTGGAAAGCCCCAGAGTGGAAAGCAGGATACCAGAAACATATTTACATTGCCTCTTGAGAAGTGACATTATATAATGACAGAGTTTGTAGATAATCCTGACCTGTGGCTTACGTTAGTGACTATTTTTTGTATTTGGTTTGGTTTGACTTTTTAAAGATAAAATCTCACTATTTAGTTCAGGCTGGCCTTGAACTCACTAAGTAGCCCAGGCTGGCCTAGAACTTACAATGATCCTCTGGCCTCAGCCTTTTGAGTGTTGGGGTTATCGGTGCCCTCCACCACACCCAGCTGTTTGTTTTGTCTGTTTTTTTTTTTTTTGGTACCAGGGATTGAACTCGGGTCCTTGTGCTTGCACAGCTGGCGGCAAAACCACTGAGCTAAATCCCCAGCCCAGTTTTGTCTGTTTTTAACTCTCTGTATTTGTTTTGTAAAGCTCTTTTAATGGGATTAAAATATTTTTTAAAATAGGTATTACAGGGCCTGGGATTTAGCTCAGTGGTTCCTCTGCCTGCCTCAAAAGCTGAAGGTCCTGAGTTCAATTCCCGGTACCAAAAAAAAAAAAAAAATAGGTATTACCCAGTAGATTCATGTATTGTACACATGGAAAGAGAAGCCTGGAAAGTATTGGAACATATGTAGCATTTTAAAGCGAACTAATTAGGCTAGGGGAGTAGTTCTGCCACAGAGCACATGTTTAAAATGCACAAGGCCCTGGGTTTGATCCCCAGCAGCAAAAAAATAATAATAATAAAAGCAAGAAAGCAAGCAAATTGAATTAGAACCTCTGTAACCCCCATTTGGTACATATTTTCCTTAGTCACGGTGGGGATGGAACCCAGGGCCTTGCAGCTGCCAGGCAGTACACTACCATTGAGCTGTCACCAGCCTCAATTTTGAGAATCTAGTTTTGTTTTTTAAAATCTTCTAGGAATTAAATGGAAAATTATAGATGGATGTTGGAACTTGAATATAATATTTGATGGGTTCCAGTGGGGACTTTTGTTTGTTATTTGTGATTCATCAACAGGCCTTGTCTTCCCTGGCTTCTCTAACACTGATGACTTCTAGCACATCAGAGAGGGAAATGAGAAAGATTCTCCGGGACCTCGAAGAAATTCAAGAAAAATTACATGGAAACTTCTCATGGAAAGAGGCCCCTGAAGCACAAACACAGGGTGAGCTGATTTTCTTAAGGAGAAATAAGTGTGGAAGTGGAGTGGAAATGACAAAGCACTCCATAGCTTTGTTCTTTGGGGACAGGGTCCCAGAGCCTGGGGCTCCTTCATTGCTGTGGTGGTGTAAATCAAGTAGGAGAGGGCTGAGGAATGTCTGTAGCGGATCAGTTGGGGTTTTGTTTGTTTTGCTTTGTTTTTTGGGGGGGGTACTGGGGATCGAACTTGGATCCTTCCGCTTGCAAGGCAGGCAAGCGGAACCGCTGAGCTAAATCCCCAGCCCTGTTTTTTTGTTGTTTGTTTGTTTTGGTACCAGGGATCAAACTCAGGTCCTTGCACTTATGAGGCAGGCATCGGAACCACTGAGCTAAATCCCTGGCCCTCCTGTTTTGTTTTTTGAGATAGGATCTTGGTCTGTAATTCAGGCTGGCCTTGAACTCACTGTAACCCAGAATGGAGCTGAATTCTCAGTGATTCTCCTGCCTCAGCCTCCTGAGTGCTGGAATTATAGGCATGCACCACCACACTCAAGCTGGTTACTTTAAAAACAAAAATAAAAGTTGTGGCTTATTTTCTTTGTATAGTAAATAAAACCAAATTGTTTAGATTGTATTGTAAAGAAACTTCTCAATAACTAAGTTTATATAGCAGGTATTTATGTACAATCACCTTCTTAATTAAAACAATTTAATTAAATTAATTTTTTTCCTTCTATACAAGCTATCATACATTTTATAAAACCTATTATAAATACTGGGTAAGCAATCTGGTTTAGACCCAGAGAGATTAATTTATTATGAAATTTCATCTCCTTAATACTTACTAGTATTTAGCATTTAGGAGGCTGAGGCAGGAGAATCACTGCCAGTTCAAGGCTAGCCTCAGCTACATAGTGAGTTCAAGGCCAGCCTGAACCACATAATAAGACCCTGTCTCAAAAAAAAAAGTTTAAAATAGTAAACAGTTATATTATCTCCCCCATCAATAGGGACAAAAAGCATTAGTGAGTATTAGTTTAAAAAGTAAGGGGGCTGGGGATTTAGCTCAGTGGTTCCAGTGCCTGCCTCGTAAGCACAAGGTCCCGAGTTTGACCCCTGGTACCAAAAAAAAAAAAAAAAAGACTCATTGCCAAGAATGATGGGGTAAAAGTGTTCAAAATGAGGGGGAGTAGTTTGAGGTTTTAAAAGTCACCGTATTTTTGATCAGTTCTTGCATGTGCCACATTTGGTAGCAGTATCCATTGATGGATACTTGGATTGCTTCATATCCACCTGAGTTTTCAGAACTGCCTCTGCTGGGCAGTTTGCCTGTTCTTATGCCCTAAGTTGTCATAGCTCATATCCTACACAGGGCTTTTCATTTCATTGGTCTGCATCTTAGATTTACTTTATGCAGCTGTCACTTCACAATCCAAATGAGGGAAGGTTTCATCTTCACCCATTCTAATGCTTCCCTCAGCTTTCCTGCTCTCCCTAGATGGTCATTGAGAGCACAGATAGGTGCTTTAAGCTAACAGTTCAACTTGGTGTGTTGAGAGGGAGGTAGGAGGTATTGTTGGCAGTTGAGATGAAACTTACACCACATGAGGTGTAAGTCCACATGAAGGTCATGAGTATTCTGGGTGTCAGAGTGCTGCCATCCCCTGAAACTCTATTAGTTATTTATTTGCTAAATAGGCATCAGACACCTTCTAGATATGGGGCTCATGTGAGCCTTGGTGCTAAGAACATGAAGATGAGTGAAATTCCCTCCAGTGAGTAGCTTAGGGCGTAGCGAGGAGTCAGACAGTGAAATGTGCACAGTGAGAACTGGGGCTGGGCGTGCCTGCATGAATACTGTCTGATCAAGTCCTGCTGCTCAGAAATGTGGTGATGGTGAGGGAGGTGGGCCAGGTGTCTGGATCGTGCTATCTGGACACTCTCATTTGGCTTTTTCTGGTGGGATTCCTCCTCCTCATTTTTTTCATTCCTTCGTGGAACTCCTAGAAGCTCCATCTTCCTCCTCGTGCCCACGGCCTGACCAGAGCTGCCTTGAACACAAGAGGACCTCCCAGTTTGCTCAGTGTAAGTATGTGGTCCACTTAAAGCTTGTGTTTGGCCCACTGCAGAGAGGAGCTTCGAGAACGTGCTGTGCCCATTTCCCTGATGCAGAGCCCACAGATTTGCTCCCCAGACTGGGTCCCTCCACATTTGGAGGTCAATCCAAAGGCAAAGACAGTTGAGATCCCCAAATTATAGGCTCAGCTACACCCATGGGCACTCAGATCCCAGAAAACCTGTGACCCAGACAATCCATGCTGGGCCACCGTTCACAGCCAGTTGCCTGTTTCCTCATCTGCATCAGCACTGCTGCTGCCCTATGGATTCTGGAGCCATAGGTTTGACTCCCAGCAGCTTCGATCATTATCTGCACGAACTGGGATGAGTTACTAACTAAGCCTCTTAGAGCCGAAGTTCCCTCATCTGTAAAATGGAGATGCTAGCAGTACTTCTCTTGTGGGATTGCCATGAGGGTCACAGGGGTGTCTGTGTGTAAAGTGCCTGCAGTACTCATGGTATACAAATGTTAGCAAGCATTGATTTACTCATAAGATGCATTAGGGGCTGGGGTGCAGCTCAGTGGTAGTGTGCTTGCTTAGCATCCATGAGGCTCTGGGTTGATCCCCAGCACTGTTTTTTTTTTCCTAAAGGAAACAATATAAAATATACAAAATGTGTAAGATATGGACCTTTACCAGAAAGCTGAAGTTTAACTAGAGAGATACAGACAGCTATGGTCCAACTCATAAAGCACAGAGGTGTTGAGAAAGCAAGAGGTGACTGTGCTGGGTGGGATTCAGAGAAAGTATTCTGAAAGATAGAAAAGTAAAATATAAGGCAGGAGTGAGGTATTGTTGCTATAATAGCATAAAGCGCATGGCAGAAAATTGGAAGTTGATGTACCAATTTTAGTGCCTATAAGAGTAAAACACCAAAAGATACAATGTTGCATTTGCTGTTGAGGGCCCTGTTAGCATGGAAGATCAAAAGCTAACTTGGCTGTGTTCTTGTGGTTGTGTTTTCTCCTCCCCAGGGGCCATCACACCGACCTTTGACTTGAGAAGTCTGTCCTGTAGCCTGGAGGTGTCTAAGGATTGCCGGTCAGTGACAGTGTGTCACGGCCAACAGAACTATCCCTGGAGTCCCCAGAGGTTTTCAGCCAGCCAGGTGTTGTGTTCCCAGGCCCTCTCCTCTGGGCGGCAGTACTGGGAAGTGGACACTCAGTACTGCAATGACTGGGCAGTTGGGGTGGCTTCCTGGACCATGGCCAGGAACCAGATGCTGGGAAGGACTATGGACTCCTGGTGTATTGAATGGAAGGGGACTGGCAAGCTCTCTGCATGGACCATGGCCAAGGAAACTGTCCTTGGATCAGACAGACCTGGGGTGGTGGGCATCTGGCTGGACCTGGAGGAGGGGAAGCTTGCCTTCTACTCAGTGGCCAATCAGGACAGCCTTATATATGAATGTGAGGTCTCGGCTTTCTCTCCCCTGCACCCTGCCTTCTGGCTGTTTGGCTTAAGGTGGGGAAACTCCCTGATCATAAAGCAAGCAAGGGTATAAAGATCCCTCATGGGTTAAAATGGTAGTTTCCTGGTCTCTCTCCCTGCATTCAAGTAGGTTGGCAACTTGACCTAAGATCATGCTTTGTTTGTTTGTTTGTTACCTGGGCTGGGGGCTTTGGGTCTTGGCCTCAGCAGATTCAGTGACCCATGTGGGCACTGAGCTATGTTAACATGATTGAACACCAGGAAAGCCTGGGACACTGCAGCCAGAGGGAGCCCCCCTCCTTGGCAGTACTCCACTGCTGGGAGAATGAAGCCCTGTCCTCAGGACTCCCCTGGGGCAGGGTCACCTTGGACCCTGCTCTGTGTGCCTCTTTCCACGACTGACTTCATTCTGTGTCCTTTCACGGCAATAAATCATAACTGTGCATTCAGTGAGTCCTTGTAGTGAATCATCAAACCTGGGGGTGGCCTTAGGAACCCCTAAATATAAAGAGCATGGTTTACTTATCAAAACAACACACACTTATTATCTCAGTGTCTGTGGGTCAGGAGAAGGGCATAGTTTACAATCTGCCTCTCACAAGCTGCGATTGACACATCTGCTGGGCCCACAGTGGAGTCATCAGAGGCTCAACCAGGATCCGCTCCCAGGCTCAGGTGTGGGCAGCACTCAGTTCCACATGCAGGGCTGCAGGGTAGAGAGCCTGGGTGCCTTGCTGGCTGCTGCCGGAGGCCATCCTCAGCTCTTTATCCCCAGGGCTTCCTCAGCACAGCTGTTTGCATCCTGAAAACCAACAAGGGAGAGAAAGTCTCCTAGCAATTCAGACATGAAATTGTATGTGATAATCACGTAGACACCTGATGGCACACATCCCATTGCCTTTTCCCTGATCTGTTGGTTAGAAGCAAGTCACAGGTCACAGCCACACTCAAGGGGAGGGGACAACACGAAGGCATGAACACCGGGAGGTGAGGTGCAGGGGGGCCATGGTGGTTTGGCACAGGGTGTCGTTTCATACTTGATTTCTTGTGGTCTGAAAAAACCATTTTATTATATAACAAAACAGATACAGAAAACTACACAAAAGACATGTGAACCTTAAATACCCTTGTAACTACCATTCAGGTCAAGAAATAAAACCTACTACCATCCTCAAAAGCTTCTTCATGGGGGCCGGGATTTAGCTTAGTGGTGCCACTGCCTGCCTCAAAAGTGCAAGGTCCTGAGTTCAATCCCCGGTACCAAAAAAAAAAAAAAAAAGGCTTCTTCATGGGCCCAACCACAAAACCCTCCCTCTACTGAAAGCAATCCTGACATTCCCACTAACCATTTCCATGCCTTTCTCTAGAGCAGTGATGGTGAACCTTTGAGAGCTTTCAGTGATACCAACAGCCCACTTTGTACATGTGAGGCAAGCCCTCTATTGGTGAGCTACAATCCCAGTCCTTTTATAAAATTTTATTTTGAGGCAGTCTTACTAAATTGCCCAGGCTGGGCTTGAACTTCCAATCTTCCTGCCTCAGCCTCATAGAGTTGCTGAGTGACACAGGCATGTCACCACACCAGCTTAGTCTTGCCCAGTTTTTAAAAATTAGTATGCCTTTTTAAAAACAGCTTTGTTCAGATACAATTTACATCCTATAAAACTCACCTACTTAAACTGTACAAACAAATGCTTTTTAGCATATTCTCAAAGTCATGAAACCACCACTGTGATCTAAAGTTTGGAGCATTTTTATCAACCCCAGAAAAAACTCATACCTTTCATCAGTTGGGAGTCCTAAGTCTACTAATTTACATGTCTCCCTACATCTCCCTTTCTTTCCCTAGCAGTTCTTCTTTCTTTTTTTTTTTTTTGGTACAGGGGATTGAACTCAGGACCTTGCTCTTGCGAGGCAGGCACTGGAACCACCGGAACCACTGAGCTAAATCCCTGGCTCCCTAGCAGTTCTTCTGTAGAAGGACCCCCAGCTACATTAGCACTGGTTTTGTTTTGGTTTTTTGGTTTGTTTTTTTTTGGTACCAGGGATCGAACTTAGGACCTTGTGCTTGGGAAACAGGTGTAGTGCCACTGAGCTAAATCCCCGGCCCCCGTGTACATCAGCAATGGTTTTGAAGATGCTTGTGCAGCACCACTGGGCTGGCTTGAGCAGAAGGCCCTGGCGCACAGAGCAGCCAGGAGCCTTGGACCTTTCTCCTCTGTAAAACGGAGGCGATTATTATTGACACTTTCTGATCTTTCTCTCAGAGTTGCTCAAAGAATTAAAGTAACAAGTGAGGCAATTTGAAGGCTGCAAGGGTGATTATAACCAGAGTGACAGTGACAGAACTACAGCTTGGCTTCTAACATCTTGAGATTCACAACTAGTTTATACATATATCCTTGAGGAGAGAGGTGAGCCGCACCCCCCCCCCATCTACTAATTTGCTTTGAGCCTTCTGACCAACCCATTCATGGGGAGGACAGGAGCATACAGGGTTAGTGGTTTCTCCAGGGTTCTCTGGTCTCAGCAGAGCTGGGATCAGGCCGAGTTTTCCCCCTCTTACATCTCTGGCTTTTCTATTGCCCTCTGCTCATGTCCCACATAAAAGCCAAGGCCAGGCTTCTTCTTTGATGGGATGCGGCTAGCTTTGAGGTCATGAGATGCTTTTTTCCCATCTGATTGCTGGTGGTCATTGCCATTACTAAAAGTGCCTGGACTAAGCAGGGACAGGACTTCTCTCTGAGCCAGATAACACTAAAAGACTTTCTAAGGCTAGGGATGTAGCTCAGCGGTAGAGCGCTTGCCTAGCATGTGCAAGGCCCTGGGTTCTCTGCCTTCACTTTCTGCTTTATAGAGCTTTTATTATCTCAGTGTCACCTTGATATTTGCCTTGTTGCCAAAATTCAGAATTTAGAGAGCAGAGTTTTAGACTCCTGATGTCCTTTGATTAGATACCATACTCTCAGGGGGTTGGATAATGGGGCCTTGGTGATAGTGGGGTTTATCTGCTGGCTACAAGATTTCTCTACACAAAAGCCAGAGCACAAGAGTCACAAAAGTGGGGGGTAGAGGTTACCATGTTTGTTTCCCCTGCTTTTGTCTCACATTTATCATCAGCATATTCCCTATAGCACAGTGTGGAAAAGGGCATCTTTCCCTCAATCAAAACAGAAAATCCTAGCCAGGGATTTAGCTCAGTGGTTCCAGTGCCTGCCTCACAAGTGCAAGGATCTGAGTTCGATCCCCGGTAAAAAAAAATCGAAAAAAACCCCCAGAAAATCCTCCAAGAAGAAAAACCAGAATGCCAGCAGATGAAGGACCTCTCACTTGGGTCTGCATTGTGCGGTGAGGAAATCATTCACTCATGGACCAAGTTGGAAAGACTTACCACGGGGATTGGCTGAGTCTATTCTGGCTCCTGAACAGAATACTATAGGCTGAGTGGCTTATAAATAACAGGGATTTATTTCTCCCAGTCTGGAGGCTGAGAGGTCCAAGGTCAAGGTGCCAGCAGACTTGGTAGCTGATGGGGATAATTCTCTAGTTTCTCTTTTCACATGGGAATTAATCCCATTATGAAGGCTCCAACCCTATGACCTAATGAAAGTCCCCCAATACTATCATACTGGGAAGCTAGAATTCAGTATCTATGTATGTAGGTATCTATATACATAGATATATAGTTAGATAGATAGATCTTAATTTATATCTCCATTCTTTTCCTAAGGGGACTCAGGGCTTTTAACAGAAAAGGGAGGCTCTTCAGTTGTATTTACTATTATCCTGAAGATTGGATTTGATGTGGGATTTCCCTTCCTGACAAGCCACAATTTTTTTTTTTTTTTTGGTATCGGGGATCAAACTCGGGTCCTTGTGCTTGCGAGGCAGGTGGCAGAACCACTAAGCTAAATCCCTGGCCCTCACAAATTTTGTTTTTAGGCCTGAATGTTTCCCAGACTTCAGGTGTTCATGTGCCACCTGCGTGATTCTTATCACATCTGCATATCTCCTATATTGTACTTAATGAATGTTTTTTTCCTAAATCAACTCACTTTCACCCTCTCAAGTATTTATTTCAGAAGAAATATCACTTTTACTCGTGTAGATGAAAACAGAAGCATGTGTTTTAGGTAGGTTATTCATTCCTAGACAAATTTCAAGCAAAATAAAGCGATGTGACTAGCTTGGTATTGTCTTCTGTCTAAGGCTCTGAACTGGGACTTGTGGGGTGAGGGGGACTCCCGGGGGCTCCCCAAGGAGATTATTAGATGTTAGAGATTTACTAGGATTTCACCTTGACTTAATCAGGATTGAAGATAAGAGAAACAGGAAAAGCTGCCAGGTGTGGTGGTGAATAATCCTAGCACTCAGGAGGCTGAGGCAGGAAGACTGATGTGAGTTTGAGGCCAGCCTGGGCTACACAGTGAGTTCAAGCCCAGCCTGAACTACATAGCTCATAGCAAGATCCAGTCTCAAAAACAAAAAAAGAAAGAAAGAAAGAGGTAATGCTTATAGCTTATAACAGAAGGAAAAACTTTCTGGATGCAAAAGTCACTGTTTCTCAGTTTCTCTGTACAGTGTACAGTTACCACTTTTCCACCTCTTTGGGAACAAGAATCTAAGAGATAAGTCTGATGCAGTAGAATCCCTCTGTCTTCCTCTTTCCAGAGACACCTGGGTTTTCACATTGGTCCCGATTCTTTCATAGCCACCCCTCCCCTCTGAAGGGCTGTCTCTTCTCTTCCTACTCAGTGAGGCTGGTTCACCTTTATTGTTGAAAGCATATGCCTTGAGAGACAGAACCTCATGGCTTTGAGCAGTGACAATCTCCAGGACATAGTGTTTGGCCTTCCCATGATTTTTATTTTCCCTTATCATTTTCCGTATCAGTTAGGCACCAAGTTCTGTAATTTGATTTTGCTGCTTCAAAAAAATCTCAACTCTAGTCCTTCTCTTCCCTCTTTATCTCTTTATCCACACTCTCATTCATATTCTCTGTCTCTCTCTTTGTCTCTCTGTCTCTGTCTCTATCTCTGTCTGTCTCTTTATGTGTCTCTGTCTGTCTATCTCTCTTATTCTGTCTGTCTGTCTCTGTCTCTGCCCCCTGCCCTGTCTCTGTCTCTCTCTCTCTTTCTCACTAGTGATTGAACCCAGGGTGTTTGCATTGAGCTATATTTATATTCCTAACCCCTTTTTATTTAAGATAAAATTTTGAGGCAGGGTGTTGCTAAATCACTAAATTGCTCAGGCTGGTCTCCAATTTGTAATCCTCCTTCCTCAGCCTCCTAGAGTGCTGGGATTATAGGCATGAGCCACCACACCTGGCTTCTTGCAGGGTATTTTAATTTGAGTCTGTAAGGAAACCAAAACCAAAATGTCCTTCGTCCTAGTCTGTACACTCTAGGCAACATAGAATGTTTCTGTGACTCTAGGCACATGGGGGTTGTTTCCCCATACACCAAGCAAGCAGTTTTGCAGTGGACACTAGCTGGATATCCCATAACTTAACTCCTTTCTAACACTATCCTATGTGGTGCTAGCATCAGATCCCACAGGTTGAGAGCTCAGTAATCTAAGATGCCAATCACAAGCTCCAAGTTGTAATCTGTGCTTCTGACTGCCTGGCTCTAAACCAGAGGTCCCATGATCTCTTCTTTGGGTTTGGACTGATTTTCTAAGGCAGCTCACAGAACTCAGGGAAGCACATACTTGTTTACTTGTCCATTATAAAGGATATTACAGAAAACACAGATCAGCCGCCAGATAGAAGAGATGCACAGGAAAAGAATGGACTTCCACCCTCCAGGGCCCTCCACATGTTCAGCTGTCTAGAAGCCCTTGGGACTCAGTCCTGTGGGGTTTTTATGGTTTTTATGCATAGACATAACTGGTCAGATCACAGTGGATCAACTCCATATTCAATTCTTTGATCATGCCTTGGTCTTTCTGGTGATTATCCCCATCCTGAAGTTCTCTAGGAGACCCCAGCCACATTATCTCATCTTCATACAAGAGACACTCTTACCACTCTGGAGATTCCCAGGGGTTTTTTTTTGAGATACAGTCTCACTTTGTAGTTCAGGCTGGTCTTGAACTCACTATGTAGTTCAGTCTGGCCTCAAACTCAAGGCAATCCTCCTGTCTCTGCCTCCCAAGCACTGGCATTACAGGCATGCTCCACTCTGCTCGGCTATTCCCATGGTTTTAGGAGCTGCATGTCCAAAATGGATGAAGACCAAGTATATATTTCACAATATCATTACATATATAACAATATTATATAATATATATAATGTTATAATAAAATAGAGTTGGTCTTCCGTATCATCAGGTTCTGTCCAAACCTCTGAATTCAACTACAGATCAAAAAAAAATTTAAATATTGTATCTGTACTGAAATATATGGACTTTTTTGAGTCATTATTCCTTAAACAATACAGTATAGCAACTACTTACATAGGATTTACATTATATTGGGTTTTGTAAGTGATCTAAATTTAAATACAAGAGCATGGGCAAGATTGTATGCAAATATTATACCATTTTATATGACTTGAACATCCTTAGATTTTGGTATCTGAAGGGAGGGTCCTGGAACCACTCCTCTACCTATACAGAGACATAATTCATAATTATACATATACAGTATACATAATATATGTATATATATATTTCTTCTTTTGAATTATTGTCAAGGAATATACTTAATTCTGGTGACTTATTTGCAGAGGCAAACAATTTATAAATATACTATTCCATGGAATATTTTGTTTTGCAGAAATGGCCTGGAGCCTAAAAATTTTTGAGAATCACTGGCTAGTGTATATATAAGTCAACAAAAATATTAATGTCTCCAAGGTGATTAAAAATTGCATGAAGAAAAAAAATTGCATTAAGTACATTTTTTGCCTTTCAGAGTTTACAGTTTGGTGGGCAGGGTGCTCAGTTTTCCCTGGAGGGCAATGCAAGTTAGCAAATGAGTTCCAAATTTAAAATGCAGCTGTTAGGGTGCATATGTGAGCCCAGACTACATGCTAAGCAATATGATGAATGATTTACCAGCATTATTTTATTTCATTCTTAATACAGCCCTGTGAGGTGGCTCCATTTTACAGATGAGGTTTATTTTTTTCAGACCTACCTATGTATTGCAGCACCACTAGTATTGTTATGCAGCTAACAAAGTATTGAAGAAGAAATGTAGACTTCAGGACACATGCTCTTAAGCACTCCATTAGGGAATTCAGGCCATTTAGGGGGACAATGGCCAGAGAGGTTTCTCAATATCAATTATCTCTTAATTGAGGGCATTTGGTTTCCATTGTATCTGAAAGGAGCTTGAGAAAATTAAAAAGAAAACCAAATGCAGCCTCATCAACAGATGAGGCTCTTGTCTGGAAATTTTCTCCCAACACAGTTATAAACAAATGCCTTTTAATAAGTAATTGTGCTGAGTGATGTACCTTCAGGCCAGATCAAGCAAACAGAATCTATGTCCTCTAGAGACTGACCCTTGGGACTCTGCAGAGGACATGTTTGTTTGAACAGTGAACCAAGAGCAAGGGCACGAAAAGCAAGATAAAATATCTATCTGGTCTCCAGGCATTGGACTTCTCTGCTTTACCAGAGCAGGCTTGGGAGGAAAAGAAAGAGGTCTCCATGGAAGGGGTGGGAGACGAAAGTGGAGAACAGGTGGATGATGGATGCTGCCTTGGGCTTAACTTGAGAGACCAAAGATAGATGGGTCTGATGGATGGTACTGATGCCAACTCAAGTCTTATTTGGCCTCCTGCCCAGGGACCGTGTCTAATGCACCAATCAGAGATGGAGCACTTGTCCCACCCCGTGGCAGGCATTTATCAAACACTATTTCTTCCACCCAGCTAGTCTGCCCACTGGCTTGGGCTGTTCCAATGGCCTGGGACTCAGAGAGAGGCTGTGTTGCAAGTTTTCCCTTTGATAAGCACACGGAATGGGTCCTCTTATTTCCTGGCAAAAGCACTTGGCTCTGACCTCCCAGTGCCCATGAATGGTACTGGGATGAAGCCTGTCTTGTGAAGGTGGAACCCCTCCTAGCATTCTAGAAGAACCTTCCGTCAGTGTCTTCTAGATATCAATCTGTTTTCTTGGTTTAATCCAATCTATTTAATATACTACAGTAAGTCTATAACATCCCAACAATAAATTTCACTGCCAACAACTCCATTCCCTGACTTCTGTTTGGCTGCAGTGTATGTCAGTATGGAGCTCCATTCTCAGGCTCAGAGAGGTAGACAGAAATCAGTTCCTTCACAATTTATTTTAGTTTTTAGTAGAGTCATGCCTTGGTACTCGACTGCTTTGAAACTTGTCGCATTTGGTCTTGGACTCATTTTGATGTGAAAAATTTGTCCTGGCAATCATCATTTGTTTGGTACTCAATGTGCAGTCTAGAACTTATTGTGTCCATCACCTCATGACTTGCTACCCTTTCCAGCCAAAACAATTTGGCAGTTTCCAGGCCTCTCAGAACCAACTAATGATAAGTACCTAGGAACCTCTGTATTTATATATCACTATCACTGACCGTGTACCAGGCACCATTTTTTGGGGGTGGGGGGTACTGGGGATTGAACTTAGGACATTGCACTTGCAAGGCAGGCACAGTCCCACTGAACTAAATCCCCAGCCCCAGGCACCATTCTTAAGGATTTCCTATTAGGTTAAATGAGTTAAACTCATTTAACCTTCCTAACAATTTTGTGACACATGTCCTGATATTTCATTTGGCAGATGAGGCACTCTCTAGGTTGAACAATTTGTCCAATGATGCACACCTTGTAATTGGCAGAGTTGTTCTGAACTATCAGGCAGAGGGACTCCAGAGCCCCTGCTCTTTTTTTTTTTTGTTCCGGGGATCGAACTCGGGATCTTGGGCTTGCGCAGCAGGCAGTGAAACCACTGAGCTAAATCCCCGGCCCAGCCCCTGCTCTTAATCACTGATCTACACTGTCTCCAGGAAAACATTTGAGTGACTCCTGGTGGATATGTCTTAATACCATAAGAACATAAGAAGGACATTCATTTTAAGACAAAAAACAAAAAACAAACTGCAAGGCAAGGCAGATTGGCAGAAACATAGCTGAAAGGACCCGGTAAAGGACTGTAAAACTGACACTGCAGAGAGGGAAACTCTGGCAAGCCAAACTCTCTCTCTCCCATACACTAGCAAGTGCCAGCCTTGGTTTACACTAAACCATAGTCACTCCCCACTGAAACTGCCTGCTGTTGCTTTTCTGCAGCCCTTGCACCTGTATTTTTAAATAAGTTTTATTTATAAGGCAGTTCCTTCCAATATTGTCTCTATGGTGGTCCTCAAATGAATTGTCTCCCTAGTTCCTCACCTACCAGACACTTCACCTAATAAAAATGCCAATGCCTTTGCCCAGAACACATCTGCAACATCATAAGGCCCCCTTCTCTTCCCACGGGATTAGAGAAGCCCCAGATTCACAGCTGGCAGAGATGATCGAGACGCCCCTGGGATCAAGACCCTCCACAAAAGGTTGCTTAGAGCAGGCAGTGCCCTAAAGCATTTGCCTTTGTGTAAAAGGCCTTTGTTCTTCAAGATCTGATATTTATGTAACTTATTTTCAATTCTGATGTTTTCCTGGCCTAGTGATATGCAGTACAACACCCTCGGGCAACGCTGGGCCACAGCAGGGAGTCTCAGCTCCCAGTCAGCCCCAACACCAGGAGGGTGAAACAACTGAGACCCTGTAGAGTACTGTGTTGCTAAACTATGGGGTTCGATAGGGTAGGTGTAGAAAGTGCATTTTCAAAATAAAATGGGTTTGTTCCATTGTAACTTCATTGTAAGTCAAGGAGAAACTGCACATTATTTCATGGGATTCCCCAGACAACTCTGCAAGAAAGAGATTACAGTCTACATTTGGGAGAGGGGAAATTCAGGCACAGAGAGGTAACATATGAGTCCTGTAGAGTAATGTGCACCTTATTGTATCTACTCTGGAACATGACTTCATCTTCTTCCAGTGAACCAAGTCTTTCCCATTCCCCCCCGATATCATATTACAGACTGAGTAGTTTTTGAAAGGATTTCCTCCTCTATGCTCCGTTGGAACATCAGACAACTAAGATAGTGAGGTACTATAGTAAGCATAACAACGTATTTGCCTCAAAATCTGTGGATTACAACTTTCCAGTGAAGTTTTATGATCATAATGATAGCTGAGATCAGTAGAGCATATACGGAAGCTGGTACCATCCCAAACGGTTAACCAACATTATCTTAGAGAAGGGAGTGGTGGTGCACATCTATAATCTCAGCACACAGGAGGTTGAGGCAGGAGGATCACTGTGAGTTCAAGGCCAGGCTGAACTACATAGCAAGAGCCTGTCTCAAACAAATAAAGTAGACCTTTTTATTTTATTTTTTTTGCTACCGGGGATCGAACTTGGGTCCTTGCGCTTGTGAGGCAGGAAGCGGAACCACTGAGCTAAATCCCTGGCCCTCAACCAAACAAATAAAAACAAACATTGTCTTACTGATTCCTCACAACCACCATAAGAGGTAGGTACTATAATCACTGGCATCACAGAAGAAGGAACAGGCTTAGAGAAGTAAAAGAACTTACTCAGGATCACAAAGCCATTAGGTGATGGAATCTGGATTCAGACTCTAAAAAATTGGTCAGCAGCTCTGAACTGTTTCAGGAGACCACATAGCTCTTCCTAGGGGTAAAGGAGATGGCCATTATGCACATTTTATTCCCCTTAAATTTTATTATGTAATATTTAAATATTGAATATACATATATATATAATATAGTCATGTGATTTATGACAGGTATACATTCTAAGAAATGTATACCTAGATAGTATAGACTACTGTACATCTAGGCTATATGGTATAGCTACTGTGGTATATGTGATCCACTGACATAAATGTCTTTATTTGGGACATGGCTATATATCTATCTCCCACTGTGAGCCAAGCATTAGGGATATAGCAACAGATTCCCCCAGATGGAGTCAGGAGAAAGTCAAGGCAGTGTTAGAAAACCTATGTGTCTGACATTACGCTGGGTCAGCCTGAGAAAAGGGAAGTACAGTATTAAAAAACTCTGCCATAAAATAAACCACATAGAGAGAAGAAAGTCATTTGGCTTAGTTACAAAGAAATGGGTTTGTTTACACAATAAAACATCTAACATTATTTTATAATCACATCTTATAATTACCACAGGCCAAAATAACAAAACAAAACAATACCCCAGCTAGGGTGATAGATTTTGGGTAGCCCCCAGGGCGGAACTCTGGGAGCCAGTCACCCTGTTCAATCAGGCATCTTGGGATGGCTCTGTCCAGCAGAGTTGGGGACACAGCTGAAAACCAGGCAGGGTGGTCGCTGCCCTCCTGGTGCTTGTAGTCAGCTCAGAAGAAGATTCCTGGGCCGGGGATTTAGCTCAGTGACACAGCACCTGCCTGGTAAACGGGAGGTCCTGAGTTCGATCCCTGGTACAAAAAAAAAAAAAAGAGAGATTCCTGCCAAGCTCTAGCTATGTGACCTTGGACAGGGAACTTCTCCTGTCCCTATTCTGTAAAATAAACGGGTTAGTAGAGGAAATCTGCCGCTCAAATTCCGGGCCCAAACAGTATCTCTGATCCCTGTGCCTACAGGAGGGTAGTCGAGGCTTCCCTGCCCTGTGCTACCCCATCCCGGACGGCAGGGGCGCTGTCAGGGCCCGAAAAGGGTTCGCGATCCGAAAGCGCATGTCCCTCGCCGCACGCCGTCGCCCGCGCCACCGTCCGCTGAGCCGAGAAGAGGCGGAGCTGGTGCTGTCCCTACTCCCTAGCAGGGAGGCAGCCGAGGAGGCGGCGCGGCGGGCCCGGGCGGCCGAAGCTCGGGCGAAGCGGCCTGAGAGGCTGGCAGGTGGCGCCGGCAGCGCGTGGAGAGCGGCGCCGTGGGGTGGGCGCACCCGGCTAGAGGCGTTCACTCCATGCGTGCGGGCCGAGCTCGGCCCCAGCGAGCCGCCGACATGAAGAAAGACGTGCGGATCCTGCTAGTGGGAGAACGTGAGTCCGCGCGCCTGGGCCGCCTCAGCCCTGCGCCGACCTCGACCCCGATTCTGACCCTGACCCCAGCCCCGGCGCTCCTCACCTCCGCGCCTCTGCCGCCTTCTCCCCGTGCCCCCGCGCCTCTCAGCCCCTGCACTCTTCTCTTCCGCTGCCCGCCGGTGGCCCTGGCCCGCTCACCTCACCTGGGCCCTCTCGAGAGCTCCCCTTCCTGTCCCCGAGCGCTCCCCGCAAGCCGAGTCCCTTTCAGCCGCGAACACCCGACCCCAGCTGTCTGGAGCTCCTCTCTTTTTCCTCCTGGGCCCCACTGTTTCCCAGGCCGCCTCTTTCCAGACCCTCCTGTCTTCCTTGGAGAGTCCCTTGTCTGTCACTGCCAGGCAGATGCTGGGACTGGCAGGCTGGCCAATTGGGAGTACAGGAACCGGCTCTTGGGAAGCCAGGGGGAGGGGTGCAGAAGTAGTCGACTTGTGGGCAAGGTCAGGTTTCTGGATTTTCTTTTGCGCTTGTAGTCTTAACTCTTTTCTGTGCATTGTCATTAAGATAGAGCGTTGGAATGAGTGTGGATCTCAGTTGTAGAGCGCTTGTTCAGTTTGAGAGAGATCCTGGGTTGGATCCCCAGCACCGCAAGAAAAAGAAAAGTTCAAGATATAGTACCTATGGTTTCCATTGGAGTAACTCCTGGAACCCATGGTATTTCCTCGAAAATATACTCTCAGTATATCCTGGGAGAGTCTTTTAGTTAAGCCAGTGATTGTTACTGGAAAGCCTTTTTTTTTTTTTTTTTTTTTTTTTTTTTTTGGTGACAGGATCTCACTATGTAGTTCAGGCTGGCCTTTAATTCACTGTGTAGCCCAGGTTGGTCTTGAACTCACAGCAGGCCTCCTGCTTCGGCCTCCTGAGTGCTAGGATTACAGGTCTGCGCCACCACGCCTGGCAAAGGCTAATTTTCGTCCCTGTTTTTAACCATTATTTTTTCCATTGCTGATTGGTAATTTATAAATAACGGGCACACGAGACTTCCTACAGATACACATATACAAGATTCCCCCTAGAGATTCTTAGATTTCACCTTTTGAGGATGTAATAAGAAATGGTTGTGCTCAGTGACAGGAGGACTGAACAGCAGAAATTTCTTTTTCTTTTTTGGTATCGGGGATCGAACTTGGGACCTCGCGCTTTGGAAGCAGGCAGCAGAACCACTGAGCTAAATCCCTGGTCCTAACAGAAATTTCTTGATACCATCCTGCAAATTATAAGACTCAGTCATTAGGACTAAAATAAAAAGAAAGTGGGCTAGGAAGGACTTGATTTGCTTTAATGCTCTGCCATTGTTAATTTGCAACATTTTATTCAAAATCACATTTTATTTTTTTAGTAGCCCTTACATCTCTGTCATGCATTCCCAAGAAAATAACAACACATTAGGTCTGTAGTGTTTGTTGATATCTTTGTTCCTCTGCTGTTTGGTGAAATCTACCTTTAAGGTCAGAATTTTAGGTTTTATTTATATCTTATCTGTTTTTGTTGGGGTCCCCCAGTACAGGACCTTCACACTAAGCTCCATCCCCAGCCCTTTTTAAAATTTTTGAAACAGGGTCTCAATTACCCAGACTGGACACAAACTTTCGATACTCCTGCCTCAGCCTCAAAAAGTGTTGGGATTATAGGAGTGTGCCACTATGCCCAGCTTTCCTCTGTATTTTGCATGGACATTCTTTTGTTCTGTTTTATTTGAGATAAGGTGTCACTATATAGTTCAGGCAGGCCTTGAACTCACTATGTAGTCCAGGCTGGCCTTGAATTTGTAGTGATCCTCGTACTTCAGCCTCCAGAGTGCTGTGATTACAGGCATGCGCCACCACATGTGGACACTTTTGATAAAGTTTAGGAATACATATATATATATATAAATAAATTTTTTTTTTGGTACCAGGGATTGAACTTGGGTCCTTGCGCTTGAGAGGCAGGTGGCAGAACCACTAAGCTAAATCCCTGGCCCTTAAGTTTTTGAGGAAGTTGGTTTATTTAAAAGGTAGATAACGAAAATTTTGGGCCATCTACCACCATCTACCATTTTGGGCCATCTAAACATAAGTGTAGGGCTGGGGATTTAGCTCAGTGGTTCCAGCGCCTGCCTCACAAGCACAAGGTCCTGAGTTCAATCCCCGGTACCAAAAAAATAAATAAATAAATAAAAATAAACATAAGTGTAATCAAGGCTATTTGAATACCTAGCTCATCCATGGATTACCTGGACTGTTGATGTTAGAAAATAGTGGTAGTGATTTGTTGCTAGCTTGCACGAATCTAGTTTTTAATTGTTTTAAGATGGTTAAGTGACAGGAATGGAAAAGCAAAGAAAAAGGAGTATCCTCTCTGGTTGTTTTAAAGCTTATTCATTCATTCTCTGACACTTCATTCATTTTACTGCTGTCAGAGTCTGTTCCTGAGCCACACAGCAGCTTCTTTCTCTGAAGTTCTAAAATAGTAGTGAATGGTTTTAATATTCTCTTGGTTAAACCACTCTAACCACTCTACTGTTCAAGTGAAATGGATCTTCTCTTGACCCACTTCTGATCCATCCAGGGTGTTTTAGTTTCTGGGTTTTTAATTTTTTGTTTTGTTTTGTCTTTTTGCACTGTGATTAAACCCAGGGCCTCTCACATGCTAGGCAAGTGCTCTGTGCACCACTAAGCTACATCTCCACCCACTTTTAAAAAATTTTATTTTGGGCCAGGGATTTATCTCAGTGGTTCTGGTGCCTGCCGAGCAAGCGCAAGGTCCCAAGTTTGATCCCCGGTACCAAAAACAAACAAACAAAAACAAAAACAAAAAAATAAATAAATAAAAATTTTATTTTGAGGCAGGAGCTGGCTAAATTACCTGGGCTGGCCTCATACTTGCAATCCTCCTGCCTCAGCATCCTCAGTAGCTGGAATTACTGGCGTGTTTCGCCATGCCCGACCCATTCAGGTGTTAATGCTAATTGCTTAACATATATTTAGTGCTTAGGATAGATCAAAAGTTAGGCTCTCTGTAAATTATAAGGTATTGATTTACAGAGAATGACAGTGTTTTAAATACCTATATCTTAGCTTAGTTGACATAACAAATACCATTCAGACTAATCCATGTCAATTACTATTGGTTTGTTGGTTTGTTTGGTACCAGGGAGTGAACTGAGGACCTCATGCTTGCCAGATAGACGCTGTGCCACTGAGCTACATTACTATTCTTAAGACAAAATTTTTTAAACCTTCAAAAACACGTTCACATAAAACTTAGTTCTTCAGGTCAAAATTTCTCATGGTGGGCCAGGGATTTAGCTCAATGATTCCGGTGCCTGCCTTGCAAGCGCAAGGTCCTGAGTTCAATCCCCAGTAGCAACAACAACAACAAAAATTTTTCATGGTCACATTTGTTGGCTGGAATTTATATTTAACTAGATTTGCTTTAGTATGCTTAACAGACGTCCTTTTTAGAGAAAAATTAGCAAGTCTTATGACCCTTTTATTCAAATCATGTAGTTACTGTAGTAGTTTTATTTTTATTTTTTAAATACATTTTATTTTATCCCATCCCCCTCGTCAAGTAGGGTTTTTTTTGGGTTTTTTTGGTACCGGGGATCAAACTCAGGACCTTGCCCTTGCGAGGCAGGTGGTGGAACCACGGAGCTAAATCCCCAGCCCAAGTAGTTTTATTTTTAATGAAGTCTTTGAAAATTAAGTTGAGATGTATGTGTTTTCTGCTGGTGAAAGTTATTATGAAAATGAAACTCTCACCTAGCTTGCTTATCATACCAAGCTCTGTCAAGCTAGTTCAGCTTCAGTTGGTTGTGGCCTAGACTTTTGCAATACCTTAATTGACATCCCTTCTACTTTTTTCCATTCTCCATGAAGCAGGCAGAGTCATTAAAAAAAAATGTTTATCCTAGTATCCATTTAAAAAATTCTCCAGTAATTTCTAATTTCACACTTTTTTTCTTGAGGAATAAGGTCTTGATGTGTAATCTAGGCTGGCCTTGAATTTGCTATGTAGACCAGGCTGGCCTCAAATTCATGCTCCTCCTGCCTCATCCTCTTGAGTGCTGGGATCACAGGTGTGTGCCACCACATCCTCCTGCTTAATGTCTAAACTTTTAAATGCAGGCCTGCAGGACCCTCCACAGTCTGGGTCTGGCTTCACTCCTGTACTGCTCTCTTTTGCTTTCTTTACAAGAAGGCTGTGACCTGGAGATTATCCCCATTACCAAGTGTATTTGTCCACTTGTTTTTCTACCTCTCTGGCTAGAAAGGAAGGTTCATGAGGGCAGAGGCTTTGTCTCATTTATTATTGCATCCTCAGCAGCTAGAACAGACCTGGCACAAAGTAGGTACTCCAGTATGTGTTCTAAGAATGAATAAGTTTGCTAGTTCAGTTTGCTTAGACTTCCCAGTTTTCCAGACCACTCCTCTGTGTTACAAAAATGAGATCATTTTCCTTTCCTACAACCAGGCTTGTGTGATTATTGTTGGGATCTGAAGGCAGGATTTGTCCATTCTCTTGTTCTGTGTTTTTTTGCTGTTTTGGGCTGTTGTGCCCCTCAATCCCCATTCCTAGGGATTGAACCCAGGGCTTCACAGCTGCTATGGAAGTGCTCTACATCTCCACTGAGTCACATCTTCAGCTTCCCAGCTTTTTTTTTTTTTTTTGTCTTGGAGAGCCCCCTGTTCTGGCAGTAAAGTAGTCCAGTGAGCTGTGATGACAATGTTGTGTCTGTTTAATGTTTAGTCCATGCTTAGAGGTCAACTTCTCCTTGGAACACCAGAGGCCATTTTAGAGGGTGAAGTGGTTGGGGAATAGTTCTTCAGGTATAAGCTAAGTATGAGTGTGAGAGACTTCAAGTATACACTAACATAACTCTAAGGTAATTTTAAAGCCATATTGCTTTCTTCTATTCTGGTCTTTGTTGGAATGGTACTTAAAGATTAAACTGCTCCAAGCCAAGTGTGGGGTGCATACCTGTGATCCCAGGACTTGGGAGGCTGAGGCAGGAAGATGGCAAGTTTGAGTCCTGCCTAGGGAACTTAGCAAGACACTGTCTCAAAATAAAACAAAAAGGGCTAGAGATGTAGCTCAATCCAAGGGCCCTGAGTTTGATCACCAGTACCAGGAAAAAAAGAAAAAGATTAAACTTCTCTAGTTTCAAGTAAACTGTGTTTATACCTAGTATAGCTGGGTGATACTGTATAGCTAAGAATATTTGAACACAGAGAGTCCATTCTGCATAGTCTGTTCTACTCAAGAGTCTTTCATACATTATCCTCAATATGAATTGAAACCTACTCTCTGTCTGTTTTGTTCTTCTGACACCAGCTGACCATTAGTGTTGACCTAGTTTGAAGGATAGGGATAGGTTGTAGCTGTGAGACAGCATTCATCCTGTAGATCACATCATCAACATATGGCCAATGAAATCTTCCTTTGGAACAATGTAGTTATTTCTCCAAATTCTAACATGACCAGTAAAAATATAACTCCATAGCCCCCCCCCCACCATGTATTAAAGTTACTTTAGACGTAAAGAAACATAAAATGAGGATTGGGTCTCTTTGCCACATGAAGCAAGGGCTGTCTGTTAGCAAGAAAAATAGCCAATATGGCTGGTCGAAAGGTAATTGGAACCACAGGACGTTATTTCTGCTTCTTGGATGTCAGGAATTTGCTGTCATACGGAACTACATGTTCAGAAGATGTGATGAAAAGACAAAGAAATTTGTAGCCTAGATAAATCTAGGTAAGTATTTTATAGTAATGAATTACGTTTTCCATGGATGACCTACTTAGAAGCATGGAGTCTTAGGCAGAATTGTGGTATGTTGTGTTAAACTGAATCAGAGGCCTCTGTCCTAAGAGGATTAATTGTGTTCTTGCTTTTTGTAGATCACTTCAGTATTTCTCAGCAAAATAGAAGTAGAGAACATTTGATGACTGGCTAACAAAGGATACATTTTTTGCCCTCCATATTAATACTTATATAGACTATATCAAATGAACTTATTTATACTGTTTTAATTTTTTATTTGTAATAGTTTTAAAAATTATAAAATATAATGCATATCTACTATAATTTTATATTAAATATTAAGTTTAATTAGTACAATACTTAAAGGAGACTTTGGGATTTTGTCCTTTATGGAAATTGTTTTTTTCTAGAGCAATTAAAATATGCAGTCTTTATTCTTACATCTACCATTGTTAAGGAACCTTTATGGTTGTAGGCCGAATTAAATAGTTTTAAAATAAAGTGTTTTATTATCTTTAAGGCACTTGTCAATAAATGTAACTGAAAGGTAGATTTTTTTTTTTTTTTTGGTACCGGGGATCGAACTCGGGTCCTTGCGCTTGCACAGCAGGCGGGGAAACCACTGAGCTAAATCCCCGGCCCGTAAAGGTAGATTATTTGGATTTGAATTTATTGCATTATTTCTTTGATAGTCTCTCACTCAGGGTTAGATAGGAGGCCTTAAAGGAAACAAAAGCCCTAGGTTCATTCTGAAGTATTTAATTGAATCACATCTATAGTTTCATTTGCCACAATATACAGGAAAATGATACTGATGAAATATGCTCATTTTTATAAGTTAGTTGTGATCCATCTTTCTTGCACTAATTTTGAACTTTTTTGATTTAAAAAAAAACTTTTTTTTTTAATTTAAGAGAGTCTCACTATGTTGTCCAGGCTGGCCCTTGAACTCATGGACTTAAGTGATTCTCCTGAGAAATTTTTATTTATTTAAATTTTGAGACAGCCTTCCCTAAGTTGCTCAATTGCCCAGGCTGGGCTTGAAATTGTGATCCTTCTGCCTCAGCCTCCTAGGCTTCTAGGATTACAAGCTGTGCCACCACACCTTGCTCCTGTTCTTTGATTTTTTTTTTCTTGTGACATTATTTCAGCATTTAATGAACATGGAAAGTGATTCACAATGACTTAGAGCCCCAGAGATGAGAAAATGAGGCCTCATATAATATGAAATGGGCCTTATGTGAAGGTTGCACATTTTTTCTTTTTAAAATTTTATTTTAGTTTATTAGTATATGTGTGTAGTACATGTTTACATTCCTTGTGGGAAGTTGGTACATGTACGTAACACATTTTAATTCTTTTTTCATCCTGTTTCCCTCCCCCCATCTCTTGATCCCCTTTCTTTTCTTCAACTTTTAAAAAAGGCCTTTTAGGGCTGGGATTTAGCTCAGTGGTTCCACCGCCTGCCTCACAAGCACGGGGTCCTGAGTCTTGAGTTCGATCCCTGGTGCCAAAAAAATAAATACATAAAAAAGGCCTTTTATAGGGCCGGGGATTTTGCGCATTAGTGCCACCACCAGCCTCACAAGCGCAAGGTCGTGAGTTTGATCCCCGTACCAAAAAAATAAAAGGCCTTTTGTTATACAATTTTAGTGGACCCTTGACTTACTAACTCAATCAGTTCCTGAGGGCTGGCTGTAACTAAGTCAATACAGCTGAGATCTGAATATTTACCTGGGTACGTGCTGTAGATAACAAGAGGCAGATGAATCTTGCATTAACCTAATTAACCCAAGTTGTTTGTATGTCAGGCAGGCCATAACTTGAGGGTCATAGTACTTAACAAACTATATGGAATTTTTATGTTGTAGTGAGTGCTAAATTGCCTCAAATTCTTTTCTAGGTGAAGCAAGGTATGAATAAGTAAATAAAATCACACTCTAAAAGATAATGACCCCTCCAAGGGTAGTAACTGACATAAATAACTTATACTAAATTATTCTTACTTCTTAATACCACTGTCTAGCCAGGGATTTAGCTCAGTGATGCTGCCTCCTGTCTCACAAGCGTAAGGTCCCGAGTTCGATCGTCCGTTCCAAAAAAAAACAAAACCACTGTCTATATCATCTTCAAGTGTACGTAAAGCTGTTTAATTGTAATCTTTACAGTGCCTTCTCTCCTGCCAAGGCGCTTCCTTTCCTTCCTGTCTCTGAGGCCTGCCCTGTGGAATAGACCTGTTGGCGACTTGTACTTTAGCAAGAGCCTGTGCTGCTCAGGCAGCCAGTACTTCCTTTCAGACTAATGAGATGAGCGGTGAAGAAGTCTGGCTGTCCTCATTGTGTTTGTCTTTCTGTTCTGAAAATACCACTGGAGATGTAGGCAATCCGTAGGAAAAGCAGGAGACTAGGAAAAAGGTTACTCTACTGAGTTGCCGAGGAAGAATCCAGATTTTCTGGTCCAGATTAGCGCTCACTTAACTCCTTTCATTAAATTGAACATCATCAGAAGTATTTGTGTACTTAATGTATGCTAGATATTGTGCTAAGCATTATACCTCTTATCTTTTTTTTTTTGGTACCGGGGATCAAACTTGGGTCTTTGCACTTTTGCAGCAGACAGCAAAGCCACTGAGCTAAACCCCCGGCCCTGTACCTCTTATCTTAATCCTCTTAACTCTGTGAGGCTGGTCATAGTACATTTTATATATGAACAAACTGAGGCTTGATAACTTGTCCCTTGAAACATAGGCACTAAGTGTTGGAACTAAGATTTTGGTCCAGTTCTGTCTAATTTAAAATTCTGTATCATTATTTTGATTATTGTTGGTGTTGTTTTTCTTCTTCTTGTGATATTTTTATATAAAAAAATATAAAAATAATATATCAAATACCCCTCACCCTACTTAAGAAATGTTACCACTCACTTCATTACTCCTCATTTCATTACCCTTTTCCCTCTGGAGTAATCCACTGCTTTCCTGGATTTTAAATTCATGCTGTCAACCACTAAGCTGTACAGCTGCATTTATTACGTACCATGTGATTTGTTAGGAGCTAGGATTCAGGGGGAACGCAAGAAACTCCTTTGACTTTGAGTTTCCTATGAGTGATAGTGAAATAGTTGTTCCTTAATCTTCCTGGAAATGTTTAACAGCTGGTAGGAAATACCCCATTTTCATCAAGATGATCCAAGAAGTCCTTTAGGTGAAATGTTGGAAGGTTGCCTAAGCTTTCAACATGCCCAACAGTCCAACAGTATCTTTTTTTTTTTTTTTTGGTACCGGGGATCGAACTTGGGACCTTATGCTTTTGAGGCAGGTGGTGGAACCACTGAGCTAAATCCCTGGCCCAACAGTATCTTAAGAATGTGTTTTACTTTAATCACTAATTGTTACTTTTGTCCTCTTAAAAACAGATTATGGCAGGAGAGATTAAAAAAAAAGAAAAGAAACCAAATTATAAAGGATGTGTGTGTGTGTGTGTGTGTGTGTGTGTTTATGGGCTTTAAAAAAATCATCTCTTAGGGGCCAGGGATTTAGCTCAGTGGTTCCGGCGCCCGCCTCAAAAGCACAAGGTCCTGAGTTCGAGCCCCAGTACCAAAAAAAAAAAATCCTCCCCTTCTCTCATGCTTAGCATTGTGCAGACTCTAAATGAGCTTTTAAACTTCCTGCTGTATCTAGAGACTTCTGGGAGAAGCAGATCTGTTTCTTTCCTCCCCTCTTGTCCTTTGTTTTTATGTAGTGACTGAACATAGTACTTGGTCCATGCCTCTTTTTGAAAACTCATTTAATATATTTTCCATATTATGTCCACATAGTATCTAAGCTTAAAGCTTGTACTTAGGTAAATCATTATCAAGTGAAATAATAGTAAGGGATTGCACAAAGGTAGATCATGTAGACACATAAATTAATATTCTCTGTGTGCTCTTCTAGTAAGTTTCCTAGTTTGGTCCAGGCAGCAGGCAGATGTGTCCATGTGGAACTAACCTTTTGGGATAGAATATCTGTTACAATGTATCTCTTTTTTTGAGCCATGACATATTTTGATAAATACGTATAAAACTTATGCTTTTTGTTCTAACACCAATTCTCTGATAACCAACTGCATGTATTACAATTTAAATCAGTTCTAACACTACCTGGGTTGACAGGCCTCACAAATTAAAAGGCAAGGTCGTCAACAAAATTGCCTTTTCTGCAATAGGTAGAGGTGGCACTCCCGGTCTACCTGTACTTCTGGTTAGCCAACTTCAGATTTGGGGCTTCCCACAACCTCAAATTCAGTTTTCATTTGAACAACTCACAGAACTCAGGGAAATATTACACTTATGATCATACAAATGGAAAGTTACATAGGGAAAAGGCTTGAAGGGTCCTAAGTTTGCCAATGGGGTTAGGCTGTACCAGCTTCCTGGTACATAAAATATGGTCACTGACCAGAAAATTCTGAGCTTTGATGTCTAGAGGTTTTATATGAGGATCTAATTATATAGGCATGATTAATGAAATCACTGGTCTTATGGTTGAACTCTGTCTTCAATCACCCCTCTCCTCTTTGGAGGTCTTGGTTTTGGGGGACCAGCTGTCATCCTCATGCTATTTTGCCCCACTCTCCAAGAAAGTTTCCTCAATGGAATGAACCCAAGTATGGTTGAAAGGGGCTCATTTATTCACAGGAAAGACACTCCTATCAGTAAGAAATTCCAAGGGATTTTGGAGCTCCAGTGCCAAGAACTGAGGATATGACAAAGACCAGATGTGTTCTTTACACTCTCCTTTAATACTTGACATTTCAGCATTTTTACTAAAAGCAAATTGAAAGGCTGAGGATTTAGCTCAGTGGTTCCGCCGCCTGCCTCGCAAGTGCAAGGTCCAGAGTTCTTTTGATCCCTAGTACAAAAAAAAACCCAAATTGAACAAAGTAATTTCAGAGTTTTTTTTTTAATTGGCTCAGCAGTTACCTGCTATTCACAACTTTCCAGTTGCTCTTAAGAAAAGCTTTGAAGAGGAAGGCTGAGGCAGGAGGATCACAAGTTTGAGGCCAGCCTAGGCAAATTAGTGAGACTTTGTCTCAATTTTTTTTTTTTTTGGTACCGGGGATCAAACTCGGGTCTTTGCACTTGCACGGCATGCGTGTCTCAATTTTTTAAAAAAACGGACTGGGTATGTAGTTCAGGGGTAGAGATCTTGCCTAGTATGCACGAGAACCTGGGTTCAGTCCCCAGAACTGGAAAAAAAGTAAAATGGAGCAACTTGAATCTCCAAATAATGACAGTTACGGGTTATAACCCATAAAATATATTACTGGCTAGAAGTAGAAAATCACTATCCAGCAACCACTTCAACAGTATTTTTGTTTCAGGCAAGAATCACCAATGAGTGCTAAAACTAGTAGGCAAAAGCTTGGTAAGTAGAATATTTACATTTATATAGCTTCAGAGTGTCTCCTCACCAGATACTTATTAATTACAAAAGGAAAACTAATAACTTCTGTGGAGAAACCATGAGTCAAATTGACTTCATTTGCATTTTCCTGTAATGCACTGAGGATACAGTCACTTCTAGGGTATTTCTGCCCAAAATATTACAACATTTCAAAATGTTAAATTTATGAAAGACAAAAAAGATTAAGAAACTTTTAGATTAAAGGAGGCTAAAGAGATATAACTAAGTACAGCATTTGATCCTGGGCCAGAAAAAAATAAATATTGGGTTTTTTTGTTTGTTTGTTTGTTTTGGTACTGGGATCGAACTCGGGACGTTGTGCTTGTGAGGCAGGTGAGGCAGGTGAGGCAGGTGGCGGAACCACTGAGCAAATCCTTAGCCCTGTTTGTTTTTGAGACAAGGTCTTGCTATGTGGTTCATGCTGGCCTTGAACTCTGCCAATCCTCCTGCCTTAGCCTCCCAAGTGCTGGGATTACAGGTGTGCACCACCACACCAGGTTGATTTTTCTTTTCCATAAAGGATAACAGAAGTGTAAGATGTGAATCACATCTAATTATAGTACTGCATTTGTGGCTAATTTCTCTTTCTCTCTCTCTCTCTTTCTCGTATTTGGGATTGAACCCAGGCGCTTCACACTAAGTTGCATCTCCAGCTCTTTTTTATTTATTTTTTATTTATTTATCGGTACCGGGGATTGAACTGGGGACCTTGCACTTGGGAGGCAGGCGGCGATCAGCGCTTTTTTATTTTGAGACAAAGTCTCTCGAAGTTTTCCAGGCTGGCCTGAAATTTGCAGTCCTCCTGCCTCAACCTCCTGTGTAGCTGGTATTACAGGCATTTGTCACTACATCTGGCTAACTTCCTACTCTTTATTTATTTTATTTTATTTTATTTTAGGTACCAGGGATCAAACTCAGGACCTTGCACTTGTGAGGCAGGCAGCAGAACCACTGAGCTAAATCCCCGGCCCCTAACTTCCTACTCTTGACATCATACTTTGGTTATGTAAAAGAATGAATTTGCTTTTAGGAAATGCTGTATACACTGTGATACACTTTTTCTCAGTCTTGAGTCTGTATATCAAATACACAGTGCAAGAATAATAACAAATATAGAAAAATGTTAACTTATAAGGAATCTGGGTAAAGATGAGATATGAATTCTTTGTACTAATTTTGCAGTTTGCCTGTAAGTGTGAGATTTTCTCAAAAGAAGTTTAAAAAAGTCAAAGTGAGCCAGAGCTGCTGGATTAGTCACCAGTGAATCAGTGAATATTTTCATTAACCTAGGAAGTATTTGTGTATGTTGTGCATGCTGACTTTAGGGGACATCATTCCCTTTCTATATTAACTTTTTTATTTAAAGCTCTTTGCCTAGAAAGACCAGTGTGCTGGTCCAGGAGATAGGTTATTCTTTCAGATCTGCAACTAATCTTTTGGAGAGCTCTTATGAAAATCACTGTCTCTGAGTCCCAGGTTACTCATGGGGTAATTTTGTAGAAAACTGAATAAGCTGACATTGTTGATTAGGTCTAGCAATTCTCCCCTCCCCCCATAAGTTTATTGGTACATTTTAGGTATACATTATAATCACATTCATCACTGGGAATTTGTACCTGTACATGATATACCTTGGTTCAGTTTGTTCCCATTCTTCCCTCCCTTCTGTCCCTCCACCCCTTCCTGTTTACAAAAGCCTTCTTTCCATTTTTTCCTTCTTTTCTTATATTTTTTTCCTTTCCCTACTCCACCCCCCCCCCCACTTCCCCTTCCCCTTTGAACCTTTTCTTCCTATTTCACATTATCTGTTATACATTTTGCTCTTCATTTACACTTGCAGTTTCTCACACCAGAGAAACAATTCGGTATTTACACATGTGTGTCCTATTTATTTCACTTGCGAGTATGGCCTCAATGTGCATCCATTTAGCTATAACTAGCACAAAGAATCAACAACTGAATCTCAGCTCATTAATAAGCTTCTGCACAGCAAGAGAAACCACCAACAGAGTGAAGAGACAACCCACAATGTGGGAAAAAATTTTTACCAGCTATTCCTCAGACAAAGGTCTACTGTCTAGAATATATAAAGAACTTAAAAGAATCAGACCCCTCATTTTTTTTTTTTTTTGGTACCGGGGATCAAACTTGGGACCTTGTGCTTGCGAGGCAGCTGCTGGAACCACTGAGCTAAATCCCTGGCCCCAGACCCCCTAATTTAAAGACCCAATAAAAAAATGGGCGTCTGAAATGAGCAGACATTTCTCTGATGAAGAAGTAGAAGCAGCAAATAGACATACAAAAAAATATTCAGCATTGCTGGTCATTCGAGAGATGCAAATGAAAACAACACTGAGATTCCGCCTCACTCCAGGAAGAATGGCTGCTGTTAAGAAATCAGCTAGTAACAAATGCTGGTGGGATTGTGGGGGAAAAAGGAACCTTCCCAACTGTTGGTAGGGGTGTAGACTGGTGCAGCCACTGTGGAAATCAGTGTGGAGATTTCTCAAAAAACTAGGATTAGAAGTCCCATTTGACAGAACTATCCCCCTGCTGGGTGTCTTCCCAAAAGAATTAAAAGCATCATACCACAGTGATATATGTGTACCCATGTTCATTGTGGCAGTGTGTAGTAGCTGAATCTTGGAAACAGCCCAAATGCCCATCAACTGGAGACTAGATAAAGATGTGATATTTTAAAATAAAATGGAATATTACTCAGCCATAAAGAATGATTTTTTTTTTTAAGACAAGGTCTTGCTATGTAGTTCAGCCTGGCCTTGAACTCACAACAGTCCTCCTGCCTTGGCTTCCAGAGTGCTGCCATCACAGGCATGTACCACCACACCTGGCTGGCCTGGCAGTTCTGTGATGACGGCAGATACCGGCAGAACTCAGTGAAATGTTACTTTGTTTTCAATCACTTGAAAAATACCCAAGCCTTCTTCCACAAGTCCCTCGAAAAGGTCTGTGGAAATCAGCTAGAAGACACCGGTTAACCACTAACCAGCCCTTGCACCAGCAGTGCTCAGTTGTTCAGAGCACACTCTCTATAGTGTTTGGACCAGTACTCTCCTGGGTTGTGTTTTGGCCATTCAGTAGTTTCCCAGAGACTTCACTGTTTGTTTATTTTTTATTTTTTATTTTTTGGGTACTGGGGATCAAACTCGGGACCTTGCACTTTCGAGGCAGGTGGCAGAACCACTGAGCTAAATCCCTGGCCCTTACTGATGTTTTTAGTTCATCCTTTCTTTTAGTCATTTGGAGAGAAACTGTTATTGTTCTTAACTCTAAAAATTTTCATTTTTTCATATTTAGACTCTACTTTTAAAAACTGTAATTTGCTACTATGGCAGAGACTAACAGGCAGGTGGACTGTTTTCCTCTAGGAGTACAAAAGGATTTAGTGGATAAGCAGTTGAATAATAATAGTAATTATATGATCAGATAAGTCATGGCGGTAGTCAAATTTCAGGACAAAGAGTAAGATTTTAAGGCTTATGTATTAAAAATGGCTAGAATAGAAAATGTAGCAGGAGGGCCAGGGATTTAGCTCAGTGGTTTCGCCGCCGGCTGCGCAAGCGCAAGGACCCGAGTTCAATCCACAGTACCAAAAAAGAAAAGAAAATGTAGCTGGAAAGGTTCTTTGTTTTTTAACTTGTTAAATATAGTACTCTAAGAAAGAATATAGAGATAGAGAGGTACAGGTACTCTATAATATTCTGTTGATGAGGTAAATTGGTTTATTATTTTTTAGAGGTAACTTAATAAAATCTGTTAAAAACAAAAAGGATCGTGAGTTCTACTTAAATGAATTTGTCCTATAGAAATAGTAATAACAGCATTGTTTGTAAAAGTGAAAATTGAGAGATAATACTGATGTTCACTGTTAAGAGATAACATTAAAAAGTTATAGATGGGCATTGTGGTGCACACCTGTAATCCCAGCACTCAGGAGGCTGAAGGAGGAAGATCACTGTGAGTTCAAGGCCAGCCTGGGTTACATAGCAAGACTCTGTCTCCAAAAAAAAAAAGGTAA
>NW_004624875.1:272984-308195 GCF_000247695.1 Heterocephalus glaber
GTGTTTCTTGAATGCAGCATATTGTTGGATCTTGCTTCTTGACCTATTCTGCCAGTCTGTTTCTTTTGATTGGTGAATTGAGACCATTAATATTTGTTTTTGTTTTTGTTTTTTTTTGGTACCAGGGATCGAACTTGGGTCCTTGCGCTTACGAGGCAGGTGGAAGAACCACTGAGCTAAATCGCTGGCCCCATGAGACCATTAACATTGATGGTTATAACATGTACTAAAGTTAATATCTAAAATTTAAGAATATTTTGCCATAGACTTAAAAAAAAACTGACTACATTTTTTAGATATAACTGACATACCCATAAAATGTACCTCTTTAAAGTATACAATCCAGTGGGTTTTTTGGTAAATTCATGAAGTTGTATAATCACTATCTTAATTCCAGAACATTTCATCACCCCTGAAAGATACCCTGTATCAGTTAGTCCCCAAACCCACCCTACCCTAACCCCTGATGACCACTGATCTACTTTCTACCTTTAAGGTTTTGTCTCTCCCAGACATTTCATAACAATGGAATCATTTAGTATGTGGCCTTTTGTTTGGCTTCTTTCACTTAGCATGATGTTTTCAAGGTTCATCTATGCTGTGGCATGTATCAGTTGCATTTCTTGTTTTGTTTTGGGTACTGGGGATCGAACTCGGGTCCTTGCGCTTGCGCAGCGGGTGGCAAAACCACTGAGCTAAATCCCCAGCCCCTCAGCCGTTTATTTTTGTTTTTGATCATCCTAGTAGATGTAGTTGGTATCTCATTGTGATTTTGATTTGCATTACCTTGATGGCTAATGATGTTGAGAATTTTTTCATGTGCTTATTGGCCATTTGTATCTTCTTTGGAAAAGTATGTACTGTATTTTATTCAAATCCTTTGCCTCTTCCCACCCCTCTTTGTTGTACTGGGGAATCCAACCCTTGGGTGCTCTGCTACTGACCGACATCTGCAGCCCTTTTTATTTTATTTATTTATTTTATTATTTTAAATTTTTATTTATTTATTTTGGGGTGTTTTTTTTGGTACCAGGGATCAAACTCAGGACCTTGTGCTTGGGAGGCAGGTGGCAGAACCACTGAGCTAAATCTCCGACCCTATTTTGTTTTTTTGAGGCAGGGTCTCCCTATGTAGTTCAGGCCGGCCCTTAACTCACTATGTAGCCCAGGCTGGCCTCAAACTCACTCATGTAGATACTCATGCCTCAGGCTCTCAAGTGCTGGGATTATAGGTGGGGACCACCGTGCCTGGCTTCTCAGCCCTTTTTAAAACCTTATTTTGAGGCAGGACCTTGCTGGTTGCCTGCTTCAGCCTCCTAAGTAACTGGTATAAGTGTACACTACCGGGCCCAAGTAATTTACTTTCAGTTGAGTATTTCCCAGATTTGCCTCATAAAAGTCAGTAAGTGTGCTTGTTAACAATTACATTCCATTCTGATTCAACCAGATGCTGTATTTTATAATCAAGGAAATTTGGAAAATATTTTTGTACTAAAGGGTTTTACCTCTGAGAGGTTAACCTAATAGTACTTTAAATACCTGTTAGTATTCTCAATTCTTTAATTGCTGCTTTGTTTCAGGCCTATTATTAGTTCTGCTAATCTGCTAATCCCTTGACCCTTCCCCTAGTCCCACAAGCATAAAGCATCTACCATCTGTTACTCATTTCTTAGATGCACTTGACTGATAGGTAAAATTTTCCATTTTACTGCTGGGGATTTAGCTTAGTCGTTTCGAGGCTCACAAGTGCAAAGACCCGAGTTCGATCCCTGGTACCAAAAAGATTTAAAAATAAAAGATTCTGGTATAAGGATAGACTTAAAGCTTGTACATGCATAAAACAATGTATAGCCTAAAATTGAAATTTTTTTTTTTTTTGTGCTGGGGATCGAACTTGGGTCCTTGAGCTTGCAAGGTAGGTGGGGGAACCACTGAGCTAAATCCCCGGCCCTGGAATCTTCTCTTTAAATAATAATAAGCTTATAACAGATTTGAGGTAGAATCATCAAAAAAATTATTCAAATTGAAAACCTGAACTGTACATGTTTCCAGCGATGATGAACTCTGTGACCTATGTTGTTTGTAGCTTACCTAATAATGAAAAAGATGTGACTATTACATAATAGTAATGCTTACTAGGTGAGGCTTTAGTTTATTCATACACAAAAAATTTTATTACTGTAGAAGTTGTTTACAGTTTTATTGAGGTAGATACTTAATACTTTTTAATTGTCATTTTTTGGTGTGTATTTTAAGTGGTTAACACTTTAAAAATGACATTGAGCCAACATCTTAGAGCACTTTAGCTTCCAATGTATCTCAAGCTTTGATGACAGATGCATCACTATTTATTTTTTCTTAAAGTTTTTTTTTGGTACCGGGGATCAAACTCACGACCTTGCTTTTTTGAGGCAGGCGTTGGAACCACTGAGAACCCCTGGCCTGCTTAAATTATTTTTTAATATAGCCTTTCATTATGTGAGGAAAATCACTTCCATAAAATAGAAAGTTATTTTTAGGTTCTGTTGTGTATATTGTTCTAGCCGTTTATACTTTTGGGAACAGTTAGATTATTATATAACAGATTTTAAAGAGAGGCTAAAATATGCTAATGTAATCTGTATTAATCTTGAATGTCTAATGTGAGAATCACATTTATAAAAGCAATATATTACCATTTATTTAAAAAATAAGTGACCCATGATTTTAGATGTTAGATGTTAAATGTTTAGATGTTAAATTTTAGATTTAGATGTCTTAGTACTGTACTCTTCTTTTTTTTACTTTTTTCATTTTATGAAAAAATGAAACAACTTCATAACAATAATAACAGTGGTCAATATATTGTGTATTATCTTCAGAGTAGTTACTCAGGGCACAAGACATAAATCAAAAAGATTCTTATTAAAAAGAAACCATTTGTGCCGGGGATTTAGCTCAGTGGTTTCGCCTCCTGCCGCACAAGCTCAAGGACTGGATTTTGATCCCCGGTACCAAAAAAAAAACCAACCCATTTATTGGGAAATGAGAAGAAAATGTTTAAATGAGAAAAGGAGTGGGGATGGGGGAAGGAAAGAAAGGACAAGGGAAAAAAAGAGAATGGAAGGAAAAAATGGGGAGGGGAAGAGGGGTTGAAGGGAGGGGAGGGCAATGGGAAAAAAATGAAGCAAGATATATCATGTACAGGTACAAATTCCCTGTGATGAATGTTATCGTGTATATCTAAAATGTACCAATAAAACTTTTAAAACGCAAAAAATAAGAAAGAGCAAATAATGCTAAACTTTCTTTTCAGTGAACTAAAATAAACTATTAATATAAGTGAAAGTAATTAGCATACATATATTTTTTAAGTTTTTTCCAGTACCAGGAATCAAACTCAGGACCTTGTGCTTGCCAAGCAGGTGTGGTGCCACTGAGCTACATCCTTTTTAAAACAATGGAGTATATAATTTGGAGAAGTGTTTGAACTTCTCCCTATTTATTTCTCATCTGTTTTGCTCTTTATTTGGATATATATTTTATGTTTCACATATGAGAGAAGCCATGTGGGCCGGGGATTTAGCTCAGTAGTGCTGCCACCTGCCTTGCAAGCACAAAGTTCTGAATTCGATCCCCAGTACCAAATAATAATAATAATAATAATAATAATAATAATAATAATAGAAACCATGTGATATTTGAGCCTGTGTCTCTGACTTATGTCACTTAATATGTTCTCAAATTGCATCCATTTGCCTATGAATGCCTCAAGTTTATCTTTCTTTATATCAGTGTAGTACTCTGTTGTGTATAAATGCCACATTTTCCTTATCCACTCATCTGTTGATGGACATATGTGCTGTTTCTGAGTTCTAGCTATTATGAATTGTGTTCTTATAAACATGAGTGTGCTAGCGCCTGCCTGGCAAACTCAGTGCCTTGAGTTCAATTCCCGGTACGAACAAAAGAAAACAAAACAAAACGTGGTGTGCGTGTATCCCAGTAATATAATGACTTTTAACTCCTGGGAAGATACCTAGAAGGGAGATAGCTGGGTCAGCACTTACTGCTCTTATACAGGTAGCCCTAGCCTAGTCTAAATAGTTGAATATTTTTCTTATATCATTCTCATCTCTGTATAATCTTACAATTTTTTTTTCCTCATTTTGTAAAATTGTTCTCCCAGGAACTCATTTAAAACAAAATAAAAAGTTTTATTTCCTTTACTGTTTTTGAAATAATTTCTTTTCGGCATTTCAGTTTGGGAGTGTGATCAAAGCTGCCATCGTTAACATTTTGCTCTGGGTAACCATACAGCTGAAATTCTAGGTTAATTATTATATATTTTCTCATTTTGCCATCTCATTTCTCTTGATTGGGATAGGTCTATAAGAGATAACACTTCAGGTTTAAACTTCAAGGATCATCTTGAAAATCTTTTTTTTGTATTATGTGGTATTAGGGGTCAAACCCAGGAATTCGCACATGCTAGGCAAAAACGCTTTACAATGAGCTACATTCCTAGCCACTGAAAGTTTTTTCATTCTCAAAATTGTTGGCAGTGATTATCCTGTACTCTTATAAAATGAGAAGCATGTAGGCAAATAGTCAGATATTCTATCCTCTATATATCCTAAAATAATTAAGCTATTAAAATATATCCTCGACAACATTACTTATAAAAGTTTTACAAAGTGTCAAAAGGGAAACAAGAAGGAAGATATAACATGCACAGGTACAAATTTCCAATGATGAATGTGATCATAATGTATACCTAAAATGTACCAATAAAGTTAATAAAAAAAAAACCCACAACCCTGTTTAAGGTGACATAGTCAGCTGGGCGGTGGTGGTGGTGATGGAAGAAGATAGAGAAGTTGTTTCTAATGCTTTTACTGTAATGTAACACACAGGGTCTTCATTAAATAACTAGTCTTTCTTAGTTTTGTTTTTTCTTTTGTGACAGATAAAACCTTATTAAAGTATCTCAACATTCCTTGAACACTAAAAAAAAAAAAAAGTGTCCAAAGGCAAAGTTTTCTTTAAAAATGTAAATCTTATAATAGAAAATTAAAGTTTTTTCCTTTTTTCTTTTTTTTTTTTTTTTGAGACAGGACTGTGTAGTTCAGGTTGACCTTGAACTCATTAAGTAACCCAGGCTGGCCTTGAACTCAGTGATCCTCCTGCCTCAGCCTCCAGAGTGCTGAGATTACAGATGTGAGCTACCATACCTGGTGTTTTACACTTATTAACCAGTGATATTTTGCTGCCTATTTATGAATAAGCACATTTTATTTTAATTTTATTCGGTACTGGAGATCGAACTCGGGACCTTGAGCTTGCAAGGCAAACATGATGCCACTGAGCTAAATCCCCGGCCCTATAAGCACATTTTATATCCCAGTTTAAGATATAGGGAACAGATCAAAACACTGGGTTCCAGTCTCTTACCAGAAGTCTGCTGTGAGGAGGAAAGCTTTTAGTAATTTTATAGATCAGTTCAAATTCTTTATGCTAGCTGAAGAAATAAAACATAACGTCTTAAAGTGACTAGCAGAATGAATCTCTTCAAATGATCCAAATGATCAATTACTTTTTTGTCCATCCTCACAGGATTCATGGTCATGAAGGGAGAGTTTAAACATGCCAAATATCAGTTCAAGTCAGTATTGTCTTGTTTATTTAAAAAGATGAGTGTAAAAGTAAATGGCTTTGCTTTAGTTCGTTTTTCATGTTGGCTGTATTAGATGTTATTGGAAAACAATTGGAATTATTCCTGGCATTACTAATGAAAATTATATTTTAAAGTCCTACTTTAATTAAAACAGTCGTTTCTTTTCTTAATGACTTATAGATGAAACCAGCCTGTATAAAAGCCCTTACTCGTATATTTAAAATCTCTGATCAAGATAATGATGGTACACTCAATGATGCTGAACTCAACTTCTTTCAGGTAGCTGTCTTCAGTTTCAGACATTTGTATCTCTTTGTTCTTTGCTGATAAAAGCTATAAAAAATTTTAAAAAGCTATAAAAGTTTATTATCTTAACAACATGTTGATAAAGGTTTATTTCTTTCATGTAAAAGTATCTTTTATATCAAGCTATTTAAGCCTTAGGATATTAAAAAACTCTCTTATCCTGTGCATTAAAGGGACTCTGATAGTTTCATTTCATGGTATATAATAAGTGTATTAAGGATGAATTAAAGTCTGAACTCTGAATCATTTTGCTTTTTTGGTTTTGTATAACATAGCCACACAAAGAACCTTATGTTTTAGAGGCAGGATGGGGGGGGTTGGGAAATTTTTTCTAAGTATGACAGTTTTTACTTAATACAAAGTAGAGGCTGTCTGAATTTAGAATTTGTTTCTTCTGGTTGTGACTGATTTGATTTAATGTTGCTTTGTAGATTATTACTATATATTTTTGATTTTACTGTTGGTGGATTTTAAGATTTATCTTTGTGTCTTTTTGCTAGAGGATTTGTTTCAACACTCCATTAGCTCCTCAGGCTCTGGAAGATGTCAAGAATGTAGTCAGAAAACACATCAGTGATGGTGTGGCTGACAGTGGATTGACATTGAAAGGTAGGTGACTAGTGTTTTTCTGCCCCTTTGAACTTAATATTTTTGAAATTTGGCAATAGATAAGTCTTTATAACATTATTTATACTTTAAAGAAATGTTAGTATTTACTAACAAACCTAAAGTCTAACTTGAATAATTAAAGAGTTTACTGTCAGTATAAATTAGAGGTAGGAAAATTGGTTGGACCTCAGGGATGCCCTCCATCTGAGGGAACGAGATGTCTAGAACAAAACAAATGTATCTTAAAATCCTTCCTTCTAAAAAAAAATCTTCAAACAAATTATTTTTAGGGAATTTTGTCTGAGTCAAATTTACCAAGTATAGAATGTGCTCTGTTGAATATATTGCAGACAGCCACAGTAAAATAAGAAATGAAATTGAAATTGAGAATTTTCCACTGTAAAAATAAGATCAGCCATCTGTAAAACATTTTCATATCATAAAACTTGGTGAACATCAGTGTAGTCCCTGTAATTTTGGCCCTTTCATCTTGTACTTGCTAAATTGGGTGTTTATGTGAAACAACTGAAATGAACTGTCTTTCATTGAAGCACTTGTGAACTTTTTTTGTCTTCATGATGAGAGCTAATGTATATATTTTCACAAATGTAGCTCTTGCTGTTATATGTAATTTTTTTCTGTGTGACTGACTCTTTGCCCTTCACATCAGCTGTATTTACTGGTTTGCTTTATTTCAGGTTTTCTCTTTTTACACACACTTTTTATTCAGAGAGGGAGACACGAAACTACTTGGACTGTACTTCGACAATTTGGTTATGATGATGATCTAGATTTGACACCTGAATATTTATTCCCCATGTATGTACCTTTGGTTTTCTAATTGATTTCACTTACCAAGTGTTAAGTTATGTTTAGCATAGGTAGGTAGGCTGCAAGCTGCTCAGGAATAATTTAGAATTACAAGCAAAAATTTGTAGCAGAAAGCCAAGTGTGGTTGTGCATGCCTGTAATCCAGCACTCGGTAGGCTGAGCAGGAGGTCTGCCATGAGTTCAAGTCCAGCCTGAACTATACAGCAAGGCCCTGTCTCAAAAAAAAAAAAAGGGTAGCAGAGTTTCTAAGCCTCGGCACTACATTTTAGACCAGATAATTCTTTGTTGTAGAGCCTTTCGTGTGCATTATGTGATGTATAGTATATCCTTAGATGTTAGTAACACCTCCTCTGGTTTTTTGTCTTTTTTTTTTTGTTTTGGTACTGGAGATCAAACTCAGGACCTTGCGCTTGGGATGCAGGCACAGTGCCACTGAGCTAAATCCCCGGCCCTCCTCTGCTTTTGACAACCAAAAATGTCTCCAGAAACTGCCAAATGTCCCTTAGAAAGCAAAATCATCCACAGTTGAAAACCACTGATTTATAGCATGGCTCAGTGTTTTCTTCTCATGGAGAATACAGGTACCTTTTTTTTGGGGGGGGTACTGGAGATCGAACTCGGGTCCTTGCGCTTGCAAGGCAGGCAGTGAAACCACTGAGCTAACTAAATCCCCGGCCCCTAGGTATCCTTTTGTAAAAAAATCACTTTACAAAAGAAGGAGAAAAAGAAATGCAAAGTAAGCTTGTTCTTGGAATCAAGAGGTCAGAATTATGTTGGTTAGCATTTTTACTTGCTTTTTTTTTTTTTTGGTACTGGGAATTGAACTTAGAGCCTCATATTTGCCAGGCAGGCATTGTGCTGCTGAGCTACATTCCTGGCCCAGCGTTTTCCCTTTCTTTCATCAGGTTCTTTAGTTTTATAGATTGATATTAGCTCAGGATAAAATAAGTATTTTTCCTAGATAACTTGCCTGTCTGTGCTTATTTTTCTTTAATAATGCTATTTATGTTGTTTTAAAAATCCTCGGTACCAAAATAAATAAAAATTTAAAAAAATAAAATAAAAAAGGACCCGCCTGGTACCACCCCACATAGAAGACTGCCTTTTTGCATGCTATTTCTTCTCTACCCTGAGGAAGCAGGCTTCTCATGGATTCTAACTTCCCAAGATCTGGCCTTGGAGTCTTCTTCCTCCCTTTGTCAGTGCCACATCACCTTCCTGGTGTCCTTTTGAATTTTGAGTAGCACCTCCAGCTGTCTAGGTAATGGTTCAGAAAGACTTAATTGTTTTCTCCTCCCCCATCATTAAGGAAGCAGAGTATTTTCTGATTAGATTCCTATTCCATTCATCAGTTCTAAGTTGGAACTTTGGTTGTCTAAGGTACTAAATCTTGGCTCAAGTTAATTTTCTGGTTTTTTGGGGGTTTTTTGGTACCGGGGATCACACTCGGATCCTTCCGCTTGCAAGACAGGCAGTGGAACCAGTGAGCTAAATCCCCAGCCCAATTTTCTGGGTTTTTTAACAAATACATACTGAACGAGGCTGAGAGTAGTGGTGTACACACCTGTAACCCCAGCACTTAGGAAGCTGAGGCAGAAGGATTTCTGTGAGTTCAAGGCCAGCCAGGACTACATAGTGAGACCTTGTCATAAAAAAGAATGAATGGCTTTGTCCTAGAACCCTTTCACAAAGTTTTATTTTCTATGCTATTTAGGTGGGTAGGTAACATTCTTCAGGAAGTTGCTTATTCCTTTTTTAAATAGTACAGAAAATTCCATCTCTTAAGACTTTGTGGCTTAATCATTTGTTTCAGTTTCCTTGTATTCTCTGCCTCTAATTTTCTTTTTCTTTTTCTTTTTTTTTTTTTGTTTTGGGGATCGAACTCAGGACCTTGCACTTTTTAGGCAGGCGGCGGCACCACTGAGCTAAATCCCTGGCCCTAATTTTCTACATAGTAGCCCCCTAGAGTCACCATTTGAATCTCTCTGCTTTCTTATTAAACGCTTTCTTCTGTCCTTCAAATTGTTGCTAGATTTTTTTTCCTGAACCGGGAATTGAACTCAAGACCTTGCACTTGCCAGGTAGGTGCCGCGCCACTGAGCTAAGTCCCTGGCCCTATTGCTAGATTTTTATCACCCTGCCCAAAATTGGCCTTGAAGGCCTGGGGATCTAGCTTAGTGGCACCGCACCTGCCTGGCAAGGGTCCTGAGTTCGATCTCTGGTACCAAAAAAAAGAAACTTCACAAAATTGGCCTTGTCACCTCTCTTTGAGATGCAGTATGAAATCCAAGCTTCTTAACATGGTATCTGAGGTCATTCATGATCAGCTCTGCTCAGCTGCTCAGCTCTGTCTTCATTCTAAGAGTAAATGACTATTTATAGTCCACCAAAAGTGTAGGTTGTTTCCTAGTCCTGGCTTTTTCCCATGTTGTTTTCATTCTCTCCCTTCTTCCCCCACACTAATACCTCATCCTTCATCAGTTACAGTGACTCTTAGTGGTGCTGATACCTTCCCACCCCCCAGGCCAGATGTCCCCTTTCATGGGGTTCCCCTGGCAATCTTAGCTTACATGCTTAGCACTAGCCTCATTCTGTTAAGATCTGCCTGTGGTCTACAGTGAATGTAGCTCCTTAGAAGTAGAGACTGCCATTATCAAAAAGACAATAACAAATGTTAGTGAGGATGCAGTGAAAGGGAAATTGTTATATACTGTTGGTGAGAATGCAAATTAGTATAGCCATTATGGAAAAATAGTGTGGAGTTCCTCAGAAAACTGAAAACTAAGTTACCATATGATCCAGCAATCCTACTGCTGACTGTATATCCAAAGAAAATAGAATCCTGTTTCAGGAAATGCCTGCACTCCCATTTTTATTGCAGTACTAGTCACAGTAGCCAGTATCGAATAATAGCCAGTATAGAACCAACCAAGGTGTCCATCTGTGGATGAATGAATTTTTTTTTTTTTTTGGTACCAGGGATTGAACTCCAGTCCTTCTGCCTGCGAGGCAGGCGGCGGAACCACTGAGCTAAACCCCCAGCCCTGAATTTTTAAAAGTAGTACACACAAACACCCCAGAATATTATCCAGCCTTTAAAAAGGGTGAAATCCAGTCATTTGCAACAACATGGACATAGAACTCCAGAACATTTTTTTTTTTTTGGTACTGTGGATCAAACTTGGGACCTTGCACTTGCGAGGCAGGTGGCGAAACCACTGAGCTAAATCCCCAGCCCACAGAACATATTTTTAGGTGAAATACAAGGAAAACACAGAAAGACAAATACCATACGTTGTTACTCTTTTGTGGAAGCTAAAAAAGTTAGTCACAAAGAGGTAGAAAGTAGAATGGAGTTCACTGGAGGCTAACAAGACAGAAGAGGGAGGGAAGACAGGGTTAATAAGGTGTATCAAATTTCATTTGTAGATGAATTAGTTGTGACATTCTGTAGCAATGTAGGGTAACTGTAGTTTACAATTCATTATACATTTTAAATAACTGGAGGGAAGGAATTTGAAGGTTTCCAACACATAGAAATGATAGTATTTGAGGGGTTTGAAATGCTAATTACCTTGATTTGATCATATAGTATCAAATGATAATACTGTATCCCACAAATAAGTATAATTATTATATGTCAATTAGAAATAAAAATTTTAAAAATTAGTGGGTAACCTGTCTTGTTTTCATCTCTCTAGTACCTAGCTCAGTGCATTTGATTAATGTTTATTGATATGAGTTTTGGGTCAAAAAGGCCAAATCAGATGGAAATAACATCTCTTCACATCATCATTTTCACCTCATTACAATGGTGGCCTTATATAAAGCCCATAATTATGACTTAAAAGTTAATAGGAAAAATACCCATTACCATTTAATCAGTATTGTTTGTAAAATTTTTCTTTCAAACTGCCCTTGTGATATTTAGGAAAAATCTGCATGCCACTTTGGCATAAGCATTATTATGATTCCTCAGAGCAGTGCCATAACCACTCCGGAGGGTTTCCCTGGGAAGGTCTGAATGGTCCCAGTGAAGATTTCCTTGCTGATACGTCCCTGGTTCAGTACGGGCCGCCACAGAGACACAACGGGCAGGGGGTATTTCCTTTCTCATCCTCCTCAACAGTGAAGATGCTTTTGTAAATGATCTCGTTTCACAGAAAGACATTTCAATTTTGTATTCATTTCTTAATTAAATTTTAATATTTGATTAATGGTTTATTGTATTCTTAAATTTTTTCATCACCAGGCTGAAAATACCTCCTGATTGCACTACTGAATTAAATCATCATGCGTATTTGTTTCTCCAAAGCACCTTTGACAAACATGATTTGGTAAGCTTTTAGCTCTGGAAGTAGTAAAAATATTTTCTGCTATTATTTTTATTGTTTTCTCATGATGAAAAAAATAATTCTGATAGACTTGTAGGTTTCTTATCTATTTATGAGGAATTTTCTTCATAAAATATAAAATTTCTTACAGTTTTTAGAAGAATAGCTTTACTAGGTGAGGGGGCTGATGTTTTGGGAATTGTTCTTTTAGAGATCTAAGTATTATGTATGCTTCCTTGTGTGTATCTTCAGGATAGAGACTGTGCTTTGTCACCTGATGAGCTTAAAGATTTATTTAAAGTTTTCCCTTACATACCTTGGGGGCCTGATGTGAATAACACAGTTTGTACAAATGAAAGAGGTTGGATAACCTACCAGGGATTCCTTTCCCAGTGGACGTAAGTATAGTTCTCACCTCTTCTCTAAAATCACAGCTGGTATAAAATTATGGTATATTTGTCATTTTGTAAGTTTGTCTGATCTTAAGAAATGCTTTGATTATACCTGCTCCTAATGAGTATTTGTAGTACTGCTAAATATCTCTAGATGAACTATAAATGTTCTATAAATTTATCAGGAAGGGCTTTTCTTTTGGATGATGTATTGGGAAACAGTAGTAAGTCTTACATCAAAACTGAACTAAATTTTAGTACTTTTTGTTTGGTTAAGAAAATTGGACATATCATTGCTATTGTACAATTCTTACTCCAACATATGGGCAGATGCATATTTTACTGGACTCTGAAGACATATTGTATTATTTGTTGTTATTGTGTTTGTTTGTTTTCACAGTGCTGGGGATTGAACCCAGGGCCTTGTTCATGATAGGCAAGTGCTCTACCACTGTTATATCCCCAACCTGTGTTATTTGGGTTTTTGTTTGTTTGTTTCTTGTTGTTTTGAGACAGGGTCTCCCTTTGTAGTTCAGGCTGGCCTCGAACTCATTATGTAGCCCCTAGGCTGGCCTCAAACTCACAGGGATCCTCCTGCCTCAGCCTTCCAAGTGCTGAGATTATGGGGGTACGCCACCACACTTGGCATGTTTTTCTTTTAATGAACTCTTAGTAAGTTTTAATGAGGATTTCTCGACAGCTTCATTATAAACTGGTTGACATTGAGCCTAGGATGTTAAGGGAACCCTCTGGTCTTGTACAACAACATACCTATGATAGCCTTGGTAACACTAACTCTTCAACATTAGATTCAGTTTTTTCAACTACATTTTAAAAAGCCAGCTAATTTCAGGTGCCTTACAGTTGTTTTTATGATTTTATTGAACCTTTTCAGAGTTGTTTAATTATCGTTGTCTTCAGCTAGTTAATATTTGCAGGACATTGTGTGCTGACTTGGAAAACAGATAGTATAAACTATTCCCCTGTAAATTTTTTTTTTGGTTTGAGGATTGAACTCGGGACCTTGCGCTTTCGAGGCAGGCGCCCGAACCACTGAGCTAAATCCCCAGCCTCCCCCTGTAAATTTTACCAGCTCCTCACTGCGTATCTGTATGGCCTTGCTTTCTCCAGCCAGTGAAATAAGCAGAGGAATTTGCCCCCATCTTGCATTGTCCCCACTTCTTTTTCTTCTTTAAGAATGGCAGTGTAGGGGTCGGGGATTTAGCACAGTGGTTTCATGGCCTGCTGTGCAAGCTCTAGGACCCGAGTTCGATCCCCTGTACCCCCCCCCCCAAAAAAAGAATGGCAGTGTAGGAAAGGCCATGGTTGGGCACATAGGAAATTCAAGCAATGAGGCACACATTATCTGAGTTTGGTGGTTAACATTTTTTGGGTTGTGGGATTTTTGTTCTGTGAACGTTCACTGAGGAACTTTTCACCTTGTAAGCTCTTCTGTTTTCTTAGGCTCACGACGTATTTAGATGTTCAGAGATGCCTGGAGTATTTGGGCTATCTAGGTTATTCCATATTGACTGAACAAGAGTCTCAAGCTTCAGCCATTACAGGTAAGCATCTAGATACTATTCACTTCATGGTTAGGAACATTTTTTTTTTTTGGTAGCAGGGATCAAACTCAGGACCTTGTGCTTGCGAGACAGGTGCGGCACCACTGAGGAAAATTCCCAGCCCCCAAGAACATTTTTTTTTGTGTGCCAGGGATTGAACTCAGGACGTTGCACTTGCGAGGTAGGGTGGTGCCACTAAGCTAAATCCCTGGCCTGCAAGAACATTTTTTTTTGAAGACTCCAATTTTAAATGTTACAGAGCAAAAATAAACTCATTTTCATTAGTCTTCCAAGTCTACACTTACTAGTTTTCTTCATGATTTGGAAATATCTTTTGAACTGAGATGCTTGACTTTATTCTTTATCAAAAAAGAGAGTAGGGCTGGGGATTTAGCTTAGTGGTTCCACTGCCTGCCTGCCTCGCAAGCACAAGGTCCCAGGTTTGATCCCTGGTACCAAAATAAAAAAAAGAGAGTAGAATTTTTGCATCTAGTCTACGCCCTGGGGTACCTCCCGGTAAAAATGAAGGAGAGCTTTGGGCATTAAACGATTTACCAGTCTATCTTATATTTTAATTTGCTTTAAACATTAAAAACAATACCTCTTAACATATGGTCTTGATCTGGAACTAATTATACATCTCTCACTTCTGTAACCTTGTTCCTTAATAAATCTTTAACAAATCTTGTGGTATAAATCACACTTTCTTGCAAAAGCACTGTGCTCTACCTAAAGAAAACCCACAGGTATGGAGATCACAAATTTAGGGATCGTTTCAGGAGTTTCTTCTATCCCAATTGATGGAAAATCTGCCCTATCTTATAAGAAGCCAGAACACAGCCTTTCTTCAAGTACCCTTTAAAGTGCTTAACCAATTACACAGTATTTAATTCAGCCCTAGAAAGTAAGAAACTAATTTCTAGACAGCCACGAGATTCTTTCACTCAACAACATATTGTGGGCATCTTTTTATATTGGTAAGTATACTTTTATATATCTTGAATGTGAAATAATATGTCATTGTATGGATGTTCTATAACTTTAACCATCATAATTATTTTGTCTTTTTAATCATTCTCAGTTTTTGCTACAGGTAATAGGCCCTCTGGTGAGCTCCACCATAGTTGCGTCTTTGGGCATAGTCTCTGTCTCAAGAAGAGATACCCATTGACACAGTGTCATTTTCTAGCCTGCCTGTTTTTCAGATTTACACGTGAAAGGCCAGCCAAGCTCAGAGTACAGATCCCCTCCCCGTGTGTAGATCCAGCTCCAAGATGGTGCAGATTTGAAGTAGCATCTTGTACTTCATAAGTGTGATAAAAGGGCCAGGGGATTTAGCTCAGTGGTTTCAACGCCTGCTATGCAAGCGCAAGGACCCGAGTTCGATCCCCGGTACCAAAAAAACAAAACAAAAAACATAATTATGATAAAAGTGTATTACAGAAAAAAATTAAGTGAGATGTAATTTTTATTCATTTTTAGATACTATTTATTTTATGAAATAAATATCATTTGGTTACTGGAGATTCACTTTGCAGTCAACTTTCAGAAATGTATTTTTCCCACTGAGTGATACATTATATTTACAGATAGTTTGTTATGGTTTTTTTCTTTTTTAAACAGGATCTTGCTGTGTAGTCCAGACTGGCCTTGAACTCACTACAATCCTCCTTCCTCAGCCTCCTGAGTGCTGGAATTATAGGTGTGCTCCACCACACCTGGCTTAATACATTGTATTTAGTACTTTTTTTCACATACAGCTTCACTGTTGTGTAGTATGTTTACTTATAGATCTAACACTTCATGAAAGTGATAAATAACAATACCTTATTTTGTAGAAGGTGGAATGGAGGCTCAGTGAGTCTAACTGGTATATATTTAGGTTTTTGTTTTTGTTTTTTAGTAACAAGAGATAAAAAGATAGATCTGCAGAAGAAACAGACTCAAAGAAATGTTTTTAGATGTAATGTAATTGGAATGAAAAGCTGTGGGAAAAGTGGAGTTCTTCAGACTCTTCTTGGAAGAAACTTAACGGTAAGAGTTGGAAATATAGAACTTTGTCTAACAAATTTTTATAGTCATGAATTTACATGATTTTTATAGCCATTAATCTTTTTAGATAATTATTAGAATACATTGGCCTACATATTTTAGTAAAATATACCAAAAAATGGAATAGTAATCTTGTTGAACTATCTTTATCCTATTTCATGGGTGTTAGCTACTGTTTGTCCTTTTTACATTTTTAAAAAAATTAATTAGTTAATTTTTTTTTTCTGGTACTGGGGACCGAACTCAGGACATTGCACTGGCAAGGTAGGCACAGTGGCACTGAGCTAAATCCCCAACCCCTAAATGTCCTTTTTTTAAAAAAAAAAACTGGGCTGGGGATTTAGCTCAGTGGTTCCGCTGCCTGTTTCGCAAGCACAACAACCCGAATTTGATCCCCAGTACCAAAAAAAAGTTAAACAAAAAAAAACCAAACTGATGTTTAGCCAGTGGTGGTGGTGTACGCCTGGAAACCCAGTACTCAGGAGGCCGAGACAAAATGAAACTCTGTCTCAGAAAAGCAAAAAAAAAAAATTGCCATTTAGATGGGGAGTAGATGACTACACATATGAAGCACCTAACACAGTGCTCGATATAGCCATGTGTGGTGGCACACACCTATAATCCCAGCACCTGCGAGGCTAAGGCAGGAGGATTGCTGGGAGTTTGAGGCCAGCCTGGGCTACATAGTGAGCTCAAGGATAGCGTGCACTTTAGGGCAAGACCCTGTGTCAAAAACAAAACAAAACAAAAGCAGTAAATGCACAGTAAAGCTTTAAAATTGAATACGAATTCTAACTACTCACATAAGTAAGACTGATGATATATTCCCATGTATCATGATGAGTCCCATATCAGACCAGGTTAGAATATAATGAGAATTACCAGCAGGTGGCTTGAACTCAGGACATAGTGCTTGCCAGGCAGGTGGAGCGCCACTGAGCTACCTCCCTGGCTAGAATATACTTTTAATAATACAGTTTACTTCCTTTTCGGCTGCTGCTTTCACTTTATGCAGAACGAACATCTTTTGTCGTAGACTCTAAGAACTAAGAAAAATAGATTCAGTGTACATTTTATGCTGACAAATAGTAAATAGTGTAGAAAAGAGTACTCTTTCATTTATAATCATCCATACATACACACTGATTTGTGGGTGTGTTGATGAAAACTAGTTCCTGTTATTTCTAACTGTAAATACTGAGATTTTTTGGTTCTATTTTCAGAGGCAGAAGAAAATTCGTGATGATCATAAATCTTACTATGCAATCAACACTGTTTATGTGTATGGACAGGAGAAATACTTATTGGTAAGAAATTTGTGGTACAAGGTTTTGATTGTTGGGTACATTTTTAAATGACTGAAACAATGACTTTATTTAACAGATGATGTAGGCCTGTGTGGTTTTATTTTTCTCTTCTGTATTCATTGTAGTGTTAAGTCCTTTGATCTATGTGATGATTACACGGGCATAGATACAAGTAAAAATCCATCTGTTTGTACCCTTAATTATATGCTATACCACAGTAAGAAACTAAAACAAAAAAATGAACTTCTCTTTTAATCTTTCTTCCATGTCTATTTTATTTTATTTTGTGTTTGTTTTAAGGGTTTTTCTGGTTTTGTTTTGTTTTTTTTGTACCAGGGATCAAACTCATGACCTTGCACTTGTGAGGCAGGCATGGTGCCACTGAGCTAAATCCCTGGCCTTGTGTTTGTTTTTTGAGACAGAGTCTTGGTATGTAGTTCAGCCTGGACTTAAATTTAAAGCAGTCCTCCTGCCTCAGCCTCTTCCATGCTGGGCTTATAGGTGTGCTCCACCTTGCCCGGCTTCTTTCTTCCATTTTGATTTTTTTTTTTTTAAATTCCACTTCTGGCCAGGCATGGTGGCACACACCTGTAATACCTCCCAGCACTTAGGAGGCTGAGGCAGGAGGATTGCCACAAATTCAAGGCCAGCCTGGGCTACATGGCAAGACCTTGTCAAAAAAAAGATTTCTAGAACCGGAGATTTAGCTCAGTGGTTCCACCACCTGCCTTGAAAGCACAAGGTCCCAATTTCCATCCCTGGTACCAAAAAAAAAAATTTCTACTTTTGCTAACTAAAATTAATTTGAAAACAATGCTGGCCAGGGATTTAACTCAGTGGTTCTGCCACCTGCCTTGCAAGCACAAGGACCTGAGTTTGACCCCATACCAAAAAAAAAAAGAAAAGAAAACAGTGCTGGTGCTTTTAGTTTATAACCCGAAAAAAATGTACAAAAGAAGAAAGCCGGTGTGGTGGCTACACCTGTAATCTCAGCACTCAGGAGGCAGGAGGATCACTGCGAGTTCGAGGTAGCCTGGGCTACATAGTGAATTCAAGGCTAGGCTGAACTACATAGCGGGAGCCTGTCTCAGACAAACAAAAAAGTATGAAAGAAGCATCTCACTAAATAGAGACTGTGAAATACAGTAGAAAGAGGTCATATGTTTTCCTTGGATCCAGTCATTGCAATTTCAGCCTTGGTCCACCTTGATTAGTTGTGTGACCTCAGGCAGTGGCTTATTCTTTCTGAGCCTAAATTTCTTTAATATAGCTCCTCAATAAAAGGGTGTGGTGCCGCATGCCTATAATCTCGGCACTCAGGAGGCTGAGGCAGAAGCATCACAGAGAGTTGGTCCACCTCACCATAGTGAGGCCCTGTCTCAAAAAAAAACCCAAAAAACTAAAGTTCCTAAGAATAGACACTAGAAAAAGTTCATTCTCCATTTTGGAAATTTTTTTTTTTTTTTAGATAATCACATTGAATGTTACACGTGTTTTACTCTGATAGTTCCCATTGTCTTATTAAACCTTGTTTGGCTCCTGTTTTTCTCCTGTAAACATAATTCTAAATATTTGGTACTTAGTAAATATTTTTGGCTAATTTTCCAGTTTTCTTATTTTTACACTGTTGTTTATCAGTCATACCTTTCATGTCTGTGGTTATGCATGCTGTAGTAATGGTTGTTTTGGGTTTTTTTGTACCAGAGATGAAACTCAGGACTTTGCACTTTTGAGGCAGGTGGCGGAGGCGGCACCACTGAGCTAAATCCCCGGCCCCTGTTTTGTTTTGTTTTTGTACCGGGATCAAATTTGGGACCTTGTACTTGTGAGGCAGGTGGCGGAACCACTGAGCTAAATCCCGGGCCACTGTAATACTATTTTATTTGGAACATGTCAAGTCCCTGCTGGCTCTGTACTTCCCCTTTTATCTTCTTACAAATATGCACTATCTTGTTTAATTTGGGATTGAATTTTCTTTTGTTGGATCATCATCATATCATAGATGGGATATTTAAGAAGTTTCACAGGGCTAAAGATGTGACTTGGTGGTAGAGTGTTTGCCTAGCATGCGCAAAGCTCTGTGTTCCATCTTCATCACTACAAAAGTTTTGTAGTAAACACTGGAAAGGGTAGGCAGTAAAATACAACAAAGTGACCTGTGTGTGAAGAGTCATTTGCTTTGTGTTTTTGATAGTGAGGGAAAAAAGGTAGAGAGGTAGAAAAGCAAATACACTTGGCAGTCATATCTGAGTTCTAATTTCGGTCTGAAGACTTCTTATATATGTTATCTTTGTAATTGGCTTAATCCTCTGGCCTGTCTCCTTATCTGTAGTGTGGATACTGGAAGAAAGGGCCGGTACAGGGCACATTAGTCACTAAACATAGCTTCTGGACAATCTCAGTCACCATTTTTAAAATCTACAAAATCAGAAGATACTTGTTTACATTTTTACCTTTTGAAATAGTTTTAAAAGTTACGTGTAAATAATGGTTTTTTATTAGGAAGTCCAGTTGAGCAAGTCATAAAACATCCTGACTTCATATATCAACATTATGATACTTATGTTTCTGATTTATCTTTTTCTTTTTACAAGTTGCATGACATCTCAGAATCGGAATTTCTGACTGAGGCCGAGATCATTTGTGACGTTGTATGCCTGGTGTATGATGTCACTAACCCCAAATCCTTTGAATACTGTGCCAGGATTTTTAAGGTTTGTTGTTCTTATAGACTATGATTAAATGTAACTTTATATGGCATTTTAATAGAATTTCAGTATGTTGTTTCCTAATCAGAAGAATGTGATAAAATCATTTGTGGAGCTTTAAAAAATATATACATCTTTACCATGTACCAAGTTTCTAGTTTCATTCTTCAATGAAATAGAATAAACATACACTTTTTAAAAACAACTTTTATTCCACATGTGACTGTGATAAACATTCCTGGTTAAGAACTTTTGTGGTAAAGGAATATCTTCTTGGCTGTTAGGAATGCATATGGATAATATATTGCCACTTATCCCAAATATAGCAGCCAGAGCAACGGTATAAACCAGAGGCTTAGAAAGTATATCAGTCCTGCTGGGTGTGGTGGTGCAGGCCTGTAACAGCACTTGGGAGGCTGAGGCAGGAGGATCACTTTGAGTTTGAGGCCAGCCTGAATTGCATAGTAAGACCCTGTCTCAAAAAACAAAACAGAAAAAAAGTATATCAGTCCCTTTGAGATTAAGATTCAGTAGGACAGGGCTGGGGATTTAGCTAAGTGGTTCGACCGCCTGCCTTGCAAGCACAAGGACCAGAGTTCGATCTCCAGTACCAAAAAAAAAAAGATTCAGTAAGACAAAAAAGTATGTACAAAGATACAGCCTAACATTATTTGTAATAGCAAAAAAACTGGAAGTAATTCAGTTATCTAACACTAGGAGGATAATTTCCAAATTAAGATAAAATAATCTAGCAGAATATTAAAGAACTATTAAAAACAATAATTTTGAAGAAGGGAGAAGATACAGTATTACATTTTAAATTAGTTATGTCTGGCATGACTTCAACTGTAAAAATACATATACATACACATATATATGTCAAGGACTAGAGATAATACAAAAAATGAAATAGTCTTTATTATAGAAGTTGGGTAGATTTCCCTTTATTTCAAAATGATTATTATATCTTTTTACTTTTAAAAGCATGTGAATCTGTTACCCGCATTAGAAAAGTGGTCCTAATCATATTTATTTTATGAAACTGACTACACTGTCTCCAAATTGCCTTTTGGTTCATTTTCTGTGTTTGAAACTATTGTTACTTTGCCTATCCAGAGAAAATTTTTAGTTCACATTTAATCAAATAGTAATTCTTTAACTTGTCATTGGATTTTGACTTCATTTTTTATTCCATAGCAACACTTCATGGATAGCAGAATACCCTGCTTAATCGTAGCTGCAAAATCAGACCTGCATGAAGTTAAACAAGAATATAGTATCTCACCTACTGATTTCTGCAGGAAACACAAAATGCCTCCACCTCAAGCCTTCACTTGCAACACTGCTGATGCACCCAGTAAGGATATCTTTGTTAAACTGACAACAATGGCCATGTACCCGTAAGTACTTGCTCTGTCTTCATTTCATGTTGCATGGTTCATAATAACATTGCATGCCATTATTAGCCACAAGGTGGGAGTCTTGTCACATAGAAGTTGTTCAGCAACAGAAAGAGACTTTGTAATGAGAAGACACAAATTTAAACAAATGCAAGTTTGATTTGGGTGCCATAATAATATAAACATTGTTTCCAACAATATTTGTATATTTTTGACTGCCTGTAGCTCTCTTAACAAGATAGTACAGTATAGCACAGCCTCCCATTCAGCATTAAAAAGATAAGTCTTGGGCCGGGGATTTAGCTCAGTGGTTCTGCCACCCTCGAAGGTGCAAGGTCCTGAGTTCGATCCCAGTACCAAAAAAAAAAGTCTTGAGCTGGTGTGGTGGTGCATGCCTGTAATCTCAGCGCTCCGGAGGCTGAGGCAGGAGGATCGCTGTGAGTTTGAGGCCAGCCTGCACTATCAAACGAGATCCTGTCTCAAAAACAAAACAAAACAAAAAAGACTTAGTGCAATAAAATAGGGTTGGCATCATGTTGCTTTATCCTTATAAGGCATTTCCATACACAAAGTTCTTTTTTTATATTTATCTGTCTTATTATTTGACCTGGGGTATGTGAAAGATTAAAATATTTTTTTTAAATTTATGGTGAATTTACTTTTATGTTTGAATCCAGGATATAGAATGTCTTTAAGTGTTATAAAAAGTACTTGTAATTGGAAATTTCGTTATATACATGTTTTGCATTAAGTGTTATAAGCCACACATTTCATGTACATTTATTATATATCTATACATGCATATGTACAAGCATGTAATTGTGGATATCTTTGTAGCTTACTAACTGCTTTAAAATTGCATGATTCTTAATGGCATTCTCCTCAAGTAGAGTGTTTGTGTAAGTTCTGTTTTGTAATGAGATGGTTTTTCAGGCAGTGCGTTTCTCAGGACTTCATAGCATATTCTATTTATTGTTAGGTTAGTCTCTAAAATATTTTTCATCATGAAAACTAGTATAAAATAAAGTAATAATTAAACATTGCTATAAATCAAGGCTGTTTTTCCAGAAAGGTGTTTAATTTGTAGATTTTTTAAATCAGAGTTAACTTTACTGTTATTCAGTTAACTAATGCTTTAAAAAATACAACAAACCTTTAAATTTCTATTTGTATTGGAAGACAAGTCATTCCTATTAATATAAGTTAAGCAAAACCTCATTTATGTTTCACCTCTGCTTTAAAACTCTCATGTATGTTATCTACAGAGAGGATCATTACAGAGACAGACTCTCCCGAGACTTGGGCAACACTGATAGAATAGAGAATTTGAGAAAAATCTGGGTCTTTCTAAAAACTGCTTTGTAAGTTACTTTTTCTTTATGACTTCTGTGGGATTTTTGTTTACATTTTCTTATAGGATGACCAAATCTCCTTTCCTGCTATAATTAACATTTAGTAATTATCTAGAAACGCACTGCTTGTCAGGCTTATTGCCTAACTGTATATTATGGTGTCTTTTTAATGATTTAAGTGTACTTTTTAATCTGCATCTGTTTTTAGATCCACATCTCTAAAACATTTTACTGTAATTCTTGTGTGTGTATATATGATAAATGTACATACATGGATACTTGTTCATATGGTTAATCCCAAACTACTTCTCATGAAGCATCTCCCTGTTGCTAAGCATACTTTGCATCTCCTTTTTGGTGGGTGGAGCCTTGTATATGTTAAAGAGTCAGATTCAATTTATAAAATAACAGATGGATTCCAGTATGACAGCTCTTAGTAACTTAGTAGCAATGATATGTTCACCATCACAAGTCAGGTTTTAAAAAGGAATGTCTTGAGCATTAATTATCAAAATTAATTCTTGTTTTTCTTCATGTTGAGAATTAGGCATTATTGGGATGCTGCTAATCTCCACAACCATGCTACCGTGTGCTGTGGTCTCATCAGATCTCACAAGCTAATCCAAGTCAGATTGGGCCAGTCCTTTGATTGAGAAGCCTCTAAATATGATCAGGTGTTACAGGAAGTGATGGCATTGATTCATCAGGTGTTGCCATTCTGAGTGGGTTCTGCGCCAGTACCTCTTCATGAGTGGTGTGGTGGCTTTGTATGTCTGAGTGGTTCTGACCACTGAGCAGTCATGGAGACCCCTTACTTCGGTAGTTAGGGCCTAGGTGAAATGGGTTGTTCATGTGCCTGCCTCAACTAGGGCAACTCCACTCAACCAGAAAGGAGTCAGAAAGCTTCCTAAATTTCACATCTAATTTCAATTGGATCCATTTTTGATTTTTATATCTTTACCCAGCATTTCATATTTAGCTATTGTGTTTTGGTAGCAGATGAAATTAACCCTATATTTTGTTCAAGTAGAAATTTATGAAGCACTTTGATTTCCTTTGGGAACCAGAGTGCTTGATGAATTAAAGATGATGTTGTTCATACCTTATTTGAATATACTTGTCTTTTGACCTTTTTGTATTTGTCACTCTTCTCCTTCCTGGTTTTCAGGCATGTGTGTATGGTGAGGGAGGAAGAGGGGTGGTTATTTAAATGCTAGCAAGCCTTGTCCTTTTGGTGGGTGCTATGGCTTACTCAGTTTTTATTTTTATTAATTTAGATGAGGGTGCCATCTATTGCTGTGCATATTTATTCCACTGAAACTTACATAGTAATAATTCCATCCACCCTCCAAGAAAAATCAAAAGTGTTAGCTAATTTTCCCTAGATTTTCTGCAGGGAGGGAGGAGGAAGCTATTAGTGTTTGTTATGTTTTTGGTAAATGTGGAATTCTGCACAACTTTAGCATGCCCCACACTATCCTTTTCCTTTCTTCAAAGAGTGTTGCTTATGCCTAAATCTTTTTTTTAAGTTGGCACACCCTAACCTGTGCCATATTAATAAGTAAGAACTCAACCCTGTCCTTCTGTGTGTTTTCGCAGCCATGCCCGGTTACGCTGTATGTGCACCTGCAACAGGTGTACATTTTGCATCTGTCAGAACTTCCTCAACTCAGACTTGCTGCAATCTGTAAAGAACAAAATCTTCACTGCAGTTCTTAACAGGTTCTTAACTTTATTTACTGGGTACCAGGCATTCTGTTAAAATACAAAAAAAAAAGTGGATAACTATATATTATACAGATACTACAAAGACAACAAGCCAACTGATGCCTAACTAACTTACACTAAAATTCTCACTGTGATGATATGCTTAGTTTCAGAAGCACCCTTAATAATGTTTGTAAATAATTAGGTATATTTTGAGGACTATAAAATAAGATTTTAGATTTTTTTTCCAATAGGGAATTTAAATTATCTTTCATATTAGAGGATAATATATGTAAGGAAATTAAAATTTTTGGTTACAAGTTGTAGAAATAGATTAGAACTTTTTTGTGTGTGTGTGGTACCGGGGATCGAACTCAGGTCCTTGCACTTGCAAGGCAGGCAGTGGAACCACTGAGCTGAATCCCCAGCCCATAGATTAGTACTTTTGTAATAAGGAAAAGTACATTGATCCTTCCACAAAATGATATTATGGTATACTATATTCACTTTACATTGAGATGTATTCTAGTAAAACTATGCTATTGTGAACAATATTTTGGATTTGAAAAAATTCTCTATTTTTGAAACCATTTGTTACAGTGGTCTCAATAATTAGAATTTATCTTGACTTTTTAAAAAGCGGAGGACCAGGCATGGTGGTGCACGCCTGGAATCCCAGCACTCAAGAGGCTGCCTCAGGAGGATCTCTTTGACTTTAAGGCCAGCTTGAACTACCTAGTGAGACCTTGTCTTAAAAAAAAAAAGTGGATGGGCTGGGGATTTAGCTCAGTGGTGCCGCTGCTTGCCTCGAAAGCACAAGGTCCCAAGTTCGATCCCCAGTACAAAAAAAAAAGAAAAAAAAAAGTGGACCATTTTATTTGAAAGAACATTGTTTCTGGAACTGAGACTAATAACCAACATTAAGGACTCAGAGCAATATGGAAGCAAAAAAGATCTGAGCTTGGTGTGGCATGTGCCTGGGAGGCTGAGGCAAAAGGGTCATGACTTCAAGTCCAGCCTGGACAACTTAGCAAGACGCTGACTTAGAATTAAGGGGCTAGGAATGTAGCTCAGTGCAAAGGCCTGGGTTCAATTTTCAGTAACACACACACACACACACACACACAGCCTGTGCTACTGATTTTTTGAGGTCATTAAAACATGAAATATTCTTATAAGGCAATATGCGTCTTAAAAAGAGGGAGAAAAAGGAGATATATCTTCAAAGCAATGTCCTTGGAAGGTTATATTCTTATCATGCTACCTTTATTTGAGTCAGTTTTATATTTTTTGAGCATTTAAGAGACTAGGTCAGTGATAGCAAACCTTTTAGAGCTTTCAATGATGACAAATAGCCTCCTGAGGCATGCTTGCCATAGGTTCACCACCACTGGCCTAGATTATATTAATTTGTATCTGATATCAAATTTAATATGTGTCTAAGGATGAATAGGTTTTTTAAGTCATTTAAACATCATTGGGAGCTAAGCTTAAGATTGAGGATCAAGCCAAATAATAGAGTTTGGTTAGAAATGGGCCAATTATTTGGTCACTGGTGGACATGTGCTGAGGACTGGAGTCCACCTTTGTCAAATAATCATGGTTTATGTCCACTAGCAATACAGTAGTTGTATCTGTGAACAATGAAGCTATTTCTTAGGTGACTAAAAAACTGATTTTGAAGGCATTCTAAAAGAGTTTCGGTGATATTTTTAGCACTAGCAGCTCTAGAATAAGAATGCAGCCATCTCAGGGGACTCCTTTGAGGGACTCAGTCGTGTGGTGGTGAAGTTCTGCCTCCTTCCTTTGAATGGCATCTTGTGAAAGAGTAACGCAGACCAACATGATTTCCCTGACAGAATGCGCAAGGCTAGTTCAAACCAAACAACATTCAGGAGCTCTGTTGGGAATCTCAGAGCTGGAAGAGATTCTAGAATTCATCTGGCCTAACCTCCTAATAGATTGCCTTCCTAGGAGAATGCTGTTTATTTGCTGATGGCTTTCTTCTTTGGAAAGAGTTTTTGCTTTTGTTTTTATTTTTTTAAACTAAAATGTTTTCCCTATAACTTTCTTTCCTTTAGTTTTAGTTCTGCCCTTTAGAACAACATACAACTATTCTACTCCCTCTTCAACATAGCAATCCTTCAGACATTTGAAGACGGCCATCATGCCTTCCCTAACTTTCTCTTCTCCAGGTAGAACATCCCCATTTCTTTCAGCCTCTTCTTAAATTAGATGTTCTAAGAGCCTCACCATTCCTGGTTGTCCTCATCTGAAAGGCCCTTGAGTTTTCAGAGTTCCTTCTAAGAGGTGCCACTGAGAATGGATGACAGGGCTCCAGCTGTGGTCTGACTATTCCAGAATGGTGGGCCGTCCTGTACCACACTTAGAACAGCACCTGTCTAGTGCATGAATTAACTGTTTAGCAACCTATCCCACTGTCCACATATATTGTCTTGAGGTTAATTGAAATCAGATTTTTTTAATTATGAAGTACTATCAAGGCAGCTGTCCTCCCTCTAATTGTTTGACATTTTCAGTTGACTCTTTGAACCTAAATGCAGATACCTGTGTATCTCTATTAAATGTCATAGTCTTCTTTTGAATCCATTTATTCTAGCTCAGTCATTTCAAACATTATTTCTACCATTTGTCCCATTATATATCTCTCTCAGCATTTTGTTATTTGCAGACTTGGTAGATATGTCTTTCAAGTTACTGGTCAAAAATAATGCTGTACACCCAGAGGTTGGAGAGGAGAAATAAAGTGAGCAAGCCCTATATTACTCCCCAGAGAACTCTTTGCCAGTGACAGGTCTAGGATTCTTGGGGAAGGATTTTTCAACCAGTTAAAAATGTATCATCCAATCCACATTTTAACCTTCTTATCAGAGATTACGGTAAGGGTTTTCCCAAAATCATTGTATAATTTTTACCACATTTCTCTGATCTGCTAGTGTAGTAATTTATCTGACTAGGAAGTGACATCCTCTTAATGTCTTCTTGGTGAACCCACCTTGGCTCCCAGTAATTGCTTATCACAAACCACATGTTTTATTATCTATTCTGGAAGCTCTTGATTGCCCATGATTGCAGATTGATTCATTGTCTGCATCTTTGGTGACAGTTTTTTTTCCTAGTGCAGTTTAATCAGGTTTCAAATGAAATAAGTTAGTTGTGCCTTAAATTCATGTACTTGGGCCGGGGATTTAGCTCAGTGGTGCTGCTGCCTGCCTCGCAAGTGCAAGGTCCTGAGTTCGATCCCCGGTACTGCAAAAAAAAAAAAAAAAAAATTCATGTGCTTATAGTAAATTACTCTATACAGTGATCTTTAAAGAGAAATCAGTGTATTTTGTCATATCTATAAACTAAAAATAATTTAATAGTGTCAGCTCACATCATTGACATCTGATAGTCAGAAATGGAAAGAATGAGAAAGATGAATAGGGAAACCAGTGTGCTTTTCAAAGAACTTCCTTATCCATGTTGGTACTTCATGCATTTATTTGATAGTACAGTGGACTAGCCAGGTGTGGTGGCACATGCCTGTATTACCAGAACTCTGGGAGGCTAAGGCAGGAGGACCGCAAGTTCGAGTCCAGCCTAGTCAACTTGGTGAGACCCTGTCTCACAATAAAATAGAAGGGCCGGGGATTTAGCTCAGTGGTGCCACCGCCTGCCTCGCAAGCGCAAGGTCCTGAGTTCGATCCCTAGTACCAAAAAAATAAATAAAAAGCCCTACTTCAGAAAATGGGATGTAGCTCAGTGTGAAGCCTTAGAGTTCCATCCCAAGTATCACCAAAATAATAAGAAGAAAAAGAATGTAATAAGAAGTACAGTGGAGTTTTAGGGGTTCCATGTTGAAGTTTCTTCAATTTGTAAATGGTTACAGGTTAAGTAAGGTAGGTGGGTAGGGGTAAAAAATTCAAGTTCCTGGAGGATCTGAATACATGTAAATGAATGATGGTGGCTGAGGGTAAGAAACAAGGAGAGGAGGGGTCTGTGACAGCCCTGTCTAAAAGGCAGCCACCTCCTAGCTATATGCCCTTACTGTTGTAAAGGCCAAGGATGCTAGGATTTCTGGTTTTACAGAAGACTAAAAATCAAGATTTTTATGTGACCCTTCCTGATATTTAATGAGTAGCAATTTCAGAAATTTTTAGTGCCCCTCAGAGCAGAGCATGTTTACAGGCTACCAGTTTGGAACTTCAGTCTTAAGATGTGGCCTAGATTCATGAAAATGAGAAAATAAGACACTTAGGAATGAAAATGTCTCTGTTCTCCATGAAGCATTTTATTTCTTTACCATGAAAAAATTTTTGAATGACAGAGTGAGAATGGAACCTCCTTTCCCTATTACTTTTCAGGGCTTGGCAGTCTTTCATTTCTATGGGGTTGCCATGCTAGATGTATCTTAATGTTGCCTGAACAGAAAAAAAATTGGCTAATTAATTAAAAGTCATTTGAAGATTTTTCACTGTACTTCTTTCAATAGGGAGGGCTTCCGCTTAACAGTAAACAGTCTTTGTTTTTGGAAATTAGAATTTCCGTGCTTAGTGTTTGATTCAGAACCATAAAAGATTATAAATGATTTAACATTTTTATTTAGGCATAAACTTTCATTACATAGATGGAAAGAATTAAACTAGCAGACAAATATTGGCCTATATGTACTGGTCTCAAATTAGTATACTGTTTTAGTGTACTAGTACAAAGTTTGGTCGTTGGGATAGAAATTACTACTAGATATTATACATTTTCCCACTTTCTCTCTCCCCTTTCCCACCTTAATTTATTCATTCAGGATACTTAAGTTTCTGCTTTAGACTGGAATCTTTGGGCTGGGGATTTAGCTCAGTGGTTCTGCCACCTGCCCCGCAAGCACAAGGTCCCGAGTTTGATCCCCAGTACAAAAAAAAACACAAAAAGATTGGAATCTGCTGTGAGATAGGGCAGAATTTGAAGATGCAGATGTGTTTTACCTGCTTTTAAATACTTTTATGGAAATTATGTCATTAAATTTTGTCTTTTAAACTTTTGTTATATTGTCAGTAACTTTAGTCTATCGTGTTAAAAAAGAAAGTATTACAACTCGATCATGAATTTAGGCCATTTCAATAGGTTAATTTCTGAAACTGTTACGATTTTTTCAACCTTTTTACCAGAAAAAAATTAAGCCCTTATTCTTGAACTTATTTACTGGCACTGTATTTTAAGTAGAAAGTGCTAATAAATTTTTTTAAATTTCCAATTTAATTGATTTTTTTATTGACTTTAACCTGTGAGAATAATGTTAAATAAGACACATCTCTCACTTGGAACTTTGTTCTTTGGAAGTACAGTCTCACCCTTTAATCTGGATGGGTTTATATTCTTTAGAATAATTTATGACTAGAATTATTTGAATTTAAATACATTTGGAGGGTGATTAACATGTGGTCAGATGATTTTAATTTTTGGAATGCTTTCTTTTCCAATGGTGTAAATCATGCTACTGGAGAAAAACAACTTTTGAATCTTGATTTTAAACACTTTATAAATCTGAAAGTGATAAACTCATTGTAGAGGAATGAGCTTGATTGTTGGTTTGAACTACCCAGGATTTTTACTTAAGTACTTAATATTCTGACTTGAGAACACTTCTACTTTGCATGAGATTAATACTATACTGAAGAGTGCTATGAATTTAATTTGTCCTTCCCTTTTAGGTATTCATTTTCATGTTTGCCTGTGCTACTTAGTTGTTTTTTAATCCTCTTAATCTCTCACAGATAGGTTTCTGTGTATAATATTCCCACTTCTCCTAACCTGAATTTAATGAAAATTTATTTATTTTACAGTTTATTATTTTGGTGTGATTTCCTTTGATGCATGTTTTGTTTTTGTTTTTCCATTCCATCTTAACTATTTACATTAGCTACATAATTTGTTCATGTTACTTTCTCAATAGTGACATTTTTCTGGCACCAAGTGCCAGATACACTGAGTATTTGCAGAGACTTAAAGATATGATGGACTGTAACTGTACCCATTGCATTTTTATGCTTTCAGTGTATTTTTAACTTAACAGTATGTGACATTTATTTTATACCATTCATTAACAACTTACTTCATTTACCTGAATTGCTTTAATTAACAAGTTCCTCCTTTATGTAGTTTAAACTATGTTACTTTATATAGGAGCTCTTTTTTTAAGGAAAGGATTTTAGCCTAGCATATGTGAGACCCTGTGTTTAATACCCAGCACCACAAAAAAAAAGAAAGGATTTTACTGTCAGATCAAAATGAACTGCTTCTTCATAAAGAAGATGTGTTCTTAAAATCTTATTGTTGTCAGACATTGGGAATCTAAGAGTTCTTAGAATACTATATTATAAAATAACATATCCAAAGAAGTCTTGTTTTAATGTCTTAGGAAACATCTGTGTATAAAGGAAATGTGCCATGTGTAAAGGTCCTCACAGTCAGTTCTTTGAATTTGTAGACATAGTTGTTAAAACTGTACTTATAAAGAGTGTGTGTTATAGATTCTCAGTAAGCAAGCAAGCACTGCTGCTCTTGCTTATAATTTGCCATTTGGTTAGTATATTGGAAGACATGGTAGAGTGATATTTGCATAACTTGTCATCTTTAAGTATTAACAAATTCACTAGTTAACATATAGCTACTGCAGTTTCTCCTGTGTATATATATGATCATCTGTAAATTTGAATTCTTTCACTGCTCAATGAAGCGTTTCTTCACATTGGTGCATTATCTATGTCCTTTTCCAAAATATGTTACTATTCAGGCATGCTCAGTTAACAGCTTGCTTATGATTTGTGTTGTAATTCATGGTTACTAGATATTACATATTGATTTCTTAATCTATTTTGAGAGACATATTATTAAAATATTTTATCCCTTCTAGTTCAGTTTAGGAAAATTGTTATTACACTACTAAGGCATAGCTCAGTGGTAGAATGCCTGTCTGGCATGGCCAAGGCCCTGGGTTCCATCCCTAATTAGCAGTATTTGCATTATTATTAAAAATAAACATAGCAGATTATGCCTGGTAGAGCCATGTATAATGGTTCATACCTATAAAAATAGCAGATTTGGGAGTCTGAGACAGGAAGATTACAAGTTCAAGGCCTGCTTGGGCAGGATAGCAAAATCCTGTCTCAAAATAAAAAAATAAAAAGGGCTGGGGATGTAGCTTAATGGTAGAGCACCCCTGGGTTTGATTTCCAGTACAGGGGTCGCAGGGCAGGCAGACAGAAACAGACACAAAAGTGATAGATAACTCTATCCATATTTTAAATGCACATGCATTACAGCTATATAGGCTGTTTGAAAGTATTGTCTTAAAAATTCATACCTGAGATACATAAATGACTAGTCACTAAATTGGAAGACAGTTCATATTAGTGCATTTATACACCTCTGAATTGTATTTAGAAAGGATAAAATGGCAAAATGAGAAGAATGAAAAATAAGAAATTCAAATTCATAGCCAGTCATGGTAACACATGGGTATAATCCCAGTTCCCTTGGAAAGGCTGAGGCAGAAAGATTGCAAGTTTAAGGTAGCCTGGGCAGCATAACAATAATCAGTCTCAAAGAGAAAGAAAAAGAAATTAGAATTCATTTATTAGAAGTTGTATGGGAATACTCTGGTTGGAGCTATATGTAGTAAAGTATTTCACCTTTGCTGCTTTTGAGTATGTAGTCAAAGATAAGATTCATAGTTGGATCTTTCTAAATTCTTCCCCTTCCTTATATTCTAATTTTTAAAAATTTTTATTTATATATTAATTGGTACGTTTTAGGTATATAATACATTTACATTTATCATTGGGTGCTTGTACCTGAACATGATGTATCTTAATTCTTATTTTTTTCCCCATTACCTATGCGCCCTTCACCCCCACCACCCTTCCCTATTTACATAGACTTTGTTTCCTTTTTTTTCTTTCTTATAATTTTTTCTTTCCTTTCTTCCCTTTCCCCTTCCCTTCCTGCCACCCCTCCACCTTTGGATATTTTCCTATTTCAAATTATCAATTATTCGTTTTAATCATTTTCATCCTTATTTACACTTTCAGTTTCTCACACTAGAGATACTATTCAGTATTTAAACATGTGTGTCCTATTTATTTCACTTAAGAGTATGGCCTCAGTATGCATCTATTTAGCTATAAATGACTCTAGTTTCTCGTTCTTTATGGCTGAGTAGTACTCCATTTTATAATTAAATTCTAATTTTTGCAGACTTCTAGGTTTGCACAGTATAGTTTGTATATATTACATATAAAGTTCTGTGACAGGTTACAAAAAAGAATTTCAACTGGACTGTTAAAAATATTCTATTTAGAAATAACTAGAGTAGATTTAATTCTCTTGGGCCATTTAGGATATTGCAATTGGTAACATTCCCTTCATATATCATAGTTTCAGTATTGACCCAATAAAGGTTTTAATGTTTTTGTATTAACAATAAATTGCTAATCTAATCCACTGCATGTTTGTGCCCTTAAGATAAGCAGTGCAGGAAATTTTGGTTACCTTGTATATGCCGTGTGTGGCTGTTCACACAAACAGTTCTTCATTTAACTCATTATAGTCCAAATTTTCTACTCTGCATTAAGAATCACTTTTCTGGACCAGGGCTTTAGCTCAGTGGGACTGCGCCTGCCTCAAAAGCTCAAGGTCCTGAGTTCCATCCCCGGTACCAAAAAAAAAAAAAGAATCACCCAACCCCAAACATGTTGGTTGGCTCTCATACCTGTGTTAAGGAGAGCTTGACAACGGGTGGATGGATGGATGGATGGATGGATAGATAGATAAGCCTTAAGTACTTCTGAGGTAGAATTTTCCAAAGACCTTGAAAGCTCTGAGAAGCTGCAAATGATTAATTAGGGTTATACTTCAGCATTATTCTTATGTTCCAAAAAGAGAGATTGCTGAATTAAATGATCTTATTCCACATAGAGTAGGAATATTTGGTGATTCTGATGTATCACTAGGTTAAAAAAGAACTTTTCTACACACCCCCATCCATTTTTTTGACCCTGTAATATTCATTTCTGGGAAGTCTTAAGGAAAATAACCTAAATAGAAAAATCTTATGAAGAGAGATAGTCATCTATTTATAGTTAACAATAAACAGGGCTGGGGATTTAGCTCAGTGGTTCCCCTGATTGCCTTGCAAGCAGAAGGAACTGAGTTCAATCCCTGGTACCAAAAAAAAAAAATAAAAATAAAAATAAATGGAGATAACCAGGAGTTGGAGGATGGAATTGATGCAGCTGTTTAAAGTATTCTCATAATCTATGAAAAAAATTCCTATAGTGAGTTATGTATAAATTATACATACTGTGTTTGAAGCTATGTAAAAATACATAGAGCTGGACTGGGGATTTAGCTCAGTGGCACCGTGCCTGCCTCGCAAGCACAAGGTCCTGAGTTTGATCCCCGGTTCCAAAAAAAAAAAAAAAAACAAAAATACATAGAGCTAGGCACGGTGGCACATGCCTGTAATCCCAGCACTCTGGGAGGCTGAGGCAGGAGGATCCCAAGTTTGAGCCCAACCTAGGGAATTTAGCGATTTAGGGAGACCTTGTCTCAAAATAAAAACTAAAAAAAGGGCTGGGGATGTAGTTCAGTGCCAAGGCCCTAGGTTCAATCCCCAGTACCTCAGCCTCCCCCAAGAGTCTAAAAAGAAACTTGCCACTTTGCTTTATTTTCCAATGATTGTACGTTACCTTTTTTGGGGGGGGGGGTGAGGTACTAGGGATTGAACTCAGGACCTTCTGCTTTTGAGGCAGGCAGCGGAACCACTGAGCTAAATCCTCGGCCCCCTGTACATTACCTTTTTATAGTTGAAATGAAAGTAAACTTGAAAAAGAAAGCTATGGAATAAGATTATAATTTAATTCTAAGATGCTGTTTTATATGAGTAATTTTAAAAGAAGTTATTAAATGTGGAAAATGTCTTCTTCAGTTTAAAGATTATGACACAGCTTTATAAAACTCCTACTGATGGGGGCCTGAAATAACAAATATCAGTAAGTTTTGATACTTACAGAACATGTTTAAGAATGCACTAAAAAAAAAAAAGCGCTAATCTGTATTCAGGTTGTATCAGTTACCTGAGCTATGAGAAGTGTGTCATCTATTATAAATGCTTTCTCTTTTATAAAGAGAGCCGGGGTGGGCCAGGGATGTGCCTCAGCAGTGTAGCACCTGGCCCTGGGTTCAATTCCCAGTACCAAAAAAGCAAAGTGAAAAAAATAAAAAAATAGAGCTGGGGAGTGTAACTTTTAAGTGGTCATGGTAAAGACATAAAATAATTTTCTAAGTAGCTTTCAGTGTCTCAAAGTATCTTCTGTAACATTGATGGAATCATTGAAATATTCTTCAGGAATCAATAGTTGCCTTGTTTTAAACTGGCAGTATTTTGAGCACACATTTATGATGTTTTTTGTATGTAAATATGTACCTCTGTTTGGCCTATGAAGGAAAAAGCTTTGGGAAGATAGTAATTACTATCTTAAAATGCAGAAGAAAATTAAGCAATAAAGACTGTCAGAATATATACTAGGGTGCGGCAGTGCATGCCTGTGTACCAGCACTTGGGAGACTGAGGCAGGATTGTGAGTTCAGGGCCAGCCTGAACTACATAGGCACTGTCTCTAAAGCAATATTTTATTTCTTGAATGATAATACTTTCCTAAAACCCAACAAAGGGAGCTGTGTGAAACAGATATCCCTGTTTAGGGCCGGTAATTTAGCTCAGTGGTTCCGGTGCCTGCCTCACATGCGCAAGGTCCCAAGTTCGATCCCCGGTACCAAAAAAAAAAAAACATTTCTACCAAAAACTGTTTCCCCTCAGCTTTGATTACGGGCCTTGTAAAAACTCAGTGGCTCACTTTCCAAAACTCAAACTTTTAAAAAAATACATTTCTAGGGCTGGGAATTTAGCCTACCTCACATGCGCAAGGTCCCAAG
>NW_004624875.1:308295-415729 GCF_000247695.1 Heterocephalus glaber
AAAAAAAAAAAAAAAAAGATATCCCTGTTTAAAGAACATTTACATGTCTTTTGACTGTTTTTAATATGGTTTTTTTTTTTTGGTACCAGGCATCGAACTTGGGACCTTGCACTTGCGAGGCAGGCGGCAGCACCACTGAACTAAATCCCCGGCCCTGATTTTAATATGATTATGGCTAGCCTTGATCTTAATCCCTTTCTTCCCCCTACATTAAATAATAAATGTAGAATTTTTAAAATAAGATAGGATCTAAGGCCAGGGATGTAGCTCAGTGGCACTGCACATGCCTGGCAAGCACAAGGTCCTGAGTTCAGTCCCTGGTATTGGGAAAAAAAAAGGTAGGATCTGGATTCAATACTCAGTACCACCCCAAAAAAGGCGACCAAAGCTGAAGCAGAAGCTCTAATGCGCTGTTAGCCTGTGTTCCACTTTGAATTCTGTCCATCTCTATTGGAGAAGTAAATTTTTTTATTCTCATCCAGGGTCCTTGGTGGTCTATGAGTTTGAGATGTTGGAGTCAGTTTTTCACCGAGATTATTGTACTTTTAAAAATTCTGGTCATTAGCCATCTGTAAACTTCATGACTAATAATCACTAATCCATTTCAGATAAATACTTAGAGTTATCACATTTGTCAGTACTGTTTATGGTATTGGTTTCCAGGACTTCTCTCAGTGTTTCAGATGTACCAAGAACAGCCACAGGGACCTACTGTGTAGAGAGCATACATAATGGCTTAGGTTTCCTTGCCTGGTTTGTGACTGTTTAAGAGTCGATATAGACAGGGTTTTTGTTGTTTTTTTTTTTAATTTGGCAATTTGCTATAGAATGCATTCATTTTAAATGTAGAAAGCATGAGACCCATCGTATAGGGAGGCAATTCAACATATGGTGGGATGTTTAATTGAGAGATGTTATTCTTTGCTGTGAACCCCAAACTGTGCACGTGTGTAAAAGGTTAAGAGCCCAGGTAGCTGAGTGGGGTGCCGTGCTGTTAGCAGACGACGAAGGCAGTGTTACTCACCAGGTGCACGCTGTCAGCTCTGTAGAAGATTCCATCTTCATGGAGTCATCTCGTGGTCCACTTTTTCTTGAAGCCAGGTAACATTTCCCACAACCAATGGGGTAGCCTTGTTGGAAGTTTTTCCAACTGGAAAAACTTAAACCTAAATATTCTCTTCCCTACCTTTAAAAAAACATTGCTTGTTGGAAAGACTAACTTGCAAGATAGAATGGCCTGTTATTACTTTGTTTTGTAAGAAGGAGTGTTTTATTTTTCTTAGAAACTGGTAAGGATGAGAAATTGGAGTGCTGTGTTGCTTGGCCATGATGATAAGCATGGAGCACTGGCTTGTGTTGTAGACTTTTGTTTATAGGGTTATACAGGTTGCATTTTGTGATAACTAATCTGATCATTGTGTGACTGTTACGGAAGTAAAGTAGTTTTGTACAAATTGAATTCTTGGCTCTTAACTTTTGCATATGTCAGTGTCTCGGTCTTTTAATGATGTCTGACTTTGCTTCCAAGCTATTTGTTTAACTTGGTTGTATAATAACCTAACCTAGACAGGCTCTCTTAAGCTTTTAATTCTGAATTCACTTCAATTGTGTTCACGCAACTAAGACTTCAGAGACACTTGAATGAAATGTTCCAACCTTTGGTTAAAGCTTTATCCTCTTCGTGGTAAGCTGTCATACTTGAGACTCTTGAGGGTGCTTAGCGGTGTTATTAACTGAGCATGCTCACAAACTCAGTTTGTGGTACAGGCTGTCCCTGTTTTTGTCATTCATTATATGGCTTCTTTTATGTCATTACTTTTCAATCCATCATTTTACACTATGTCTTTTATTTGGTACCATTATCACTGCCTGTCTAACCATCAGGGTTGTTGGTTTTTTTTTTTCCTCTTTAATTAACAGTAACCAAATTAATGCAAACTGGTAAATCTTGCCCTGCCCCTTTAGGGTTTTTTTGGGAGGGGTGATAAATTTCTATGGGACTCACTTTCCAAAGTTGACTTTAGTCATTGCTCTTAAAAAGTATTGTCACTTGTCACTTAACTGCTTACGAGATAGCTTTTGATTCCTGGGGACAGAAGATTTCACCTTATTGATGTTTCTTGAATATGACCCTCAAAATTGTGAGAACCTAGCCTTAATTCTGATTTTGAAGAACCATGGTAGTATTAAAAAGTGGTGGGTTGATTTATCTAACTTCATTTCCCATACAAAGAAAATTATAATGTTTAGATGTCAGCTCCCAAGTAGCAGCTAATTGTGAAGGCATTTGTCTTTACTGATGTCTACAGGGTGTCACTTTCTTAAGATAATGGTTATCTGAGCAGTGTGTACGTTGCTGTCTTGATAAATGTTTTTGTATGCAATTACCCTGACAAGTGTGCTAATACTTCCCTACAAGTAGGCCATTATATGACTGATACAAGATTTTCCTACTAATTGTGTTTTAAATATTAATTCTATTTTCTGACTACAGGCACGTGACACAAGCCGACCTCAAGAGTTCCACATTTTGGCTTCGAGCAAGTTTCGGTGCTACTGTTTTTGCAGTTTTGGGCTTTGCCATGTACAAAGCTTTATTGAAACAGCGATGATTAAAAAAAAAAAACTTTTATGTACATTCTGAATGCTTTAAATTCTGCTAGAATATTGAGATATTTATACATGCAGAGTTACTTTATTAATATTTGTAATTCATGCATAAGAGTATTTTAATGATAGTTATAACTACAGTATTGCTGAGCATATGGGAAGAAAACAGCTTAATAGCCAAACAAAAATGGCTAAATTTCAGAGGGCAAAAGGGAATATTTTGTAAATAATGTATATATTCAGGCAAGACATGGTCTCCCAAACTGAGTTCTAGGAAAATGATGTTTCTAGACATTTCTACATGGTATTGTTAGTGTTCAGTGGGCTCACTCTCCTAGATTTAAGCCCACCAGAGATTGTATTTACTCATGGACCACTTATTTATTTCACACTTACTCAGATTGATTCTTTGGGTTCTGTAAGTACATACAGCACAATTAGCCATTTTCTCTGTTTTTAAAACCCACATGAGTCAATGTCAGATGAACAACATAACTTTCTTTCGGTCACTTATGGTAGGCCAACCTTGAAGCCATCATGCAGTCTAGAAAATTATATAGCTGAGTGTCCAGCTGTCCTGTAAGGAGGAAATAAAGTAAAAGCAATTAGCAGAAATGTCATCAATGTGATTATGTTGCTTCCTTTGTCAGTAGGTGGAATTTTGTAGCCCTTTCAATCAATTGAGAAAAAGTTTGTTTTATTTTTTAGTTTAAATAAACAAGTCACCCTTACTACTGTTGAGTTTCCTCCCAACTTGTAAATCATTCTATAATGGCTGTGTCTATTATAGTATTACAGTAGCTGCATGTGTCATGAAGTGTTGTCTGTCTGGCTAGGATAACCTAGAGGCAGCACTTTTTTTAAATGGTAAAATAAATCTAATGAATATAAACTGTCATGATAAACCTATTTTTTCCATCACTGACCTTTTCAAGTATTTAAATAAATAACTGATGTGTACTGTGATCTTGAGGGTTTTTTTGTCATTGTTGTTTTTGTCTTACAAAGTAAGTGTTTATAAACAGATGTGAGTCAGGTCCTCTGCTTTGTGTTTCGTTTATGCATTAAGAATATTCATTCATTAGGAAAGAAGTCAAGTATGATTTATACATGGAAGGGGGAACCTACTTGAAAGTTGTAAGGAGGGCCGGGGATTAGCTCAGTGGTTTCGCTGCCTGCTGTGCAGGTGCAAGGACCTGAGTTCGATCCCTGGTACCAAAAAAAAAAAAAGTTGTAAGGAAATCTATTCTTAGAAACGGCAAATTGTTTTTCCTGACATATCTAACTGATGTGCTTTCCACTGCGGTTTTTACATGTTTATTTTCTCCTTTAACATAATTTTTCTTTTTGCTCTTCCGAGGGACATTTTCTCACAAGATCACACTGCTTGAATGGCCAGTAACCGCATAACTTACTAGCTGTGGGACTGTAAAATAATATATGCCATATTTACTTTCATACTTTTTTTGTCTTCCCCTTCATTTTCATTCTAAATTTGAAGAAAAGAAACACAAGGCCAAAATCTGGTGACTTCATTTTTATTATTTTCTGAGAATTTCTCATGTACCAAATAAATTTATGTCAGTTATAGTTTTCAATGACAGTTAATTCTTTCCTCCCAAGTTTTTTTTTCTAATTTGACTGAAATACTGTATAAATTAATTGCCTTGCAGATTATTGTTTGCGAGAAACAGAGGAAAGAAGGTAGTTTGTGAAGAGGTGAAAAGTAATGAATGTATATATTTAGATTTTTCTCTCAGTCTTCTCATTTGGTGCTGTCTTTGAGTCACAGGCAGGCAGAGCGACAGCGGCCCGACCTTGCTCCTGCTCCTGGCATTTTCTCATGGCTCAGCCTGCCTGCTCTCTCCTGTTGGTCGGCCCGCGTGAGGTGTGAAAGCAGAGGGCTTGCTCACTACTTGCACCTTTTCAGCTTAAGTCACTGCAGGTATTCTTCCTCTGTTTCACATTCATTTTAGAGACCAGTTCATGCAGGAGAAATACAGTCAGGAGCTTCTTCTGGCTTTTACTGTTTGCTCAGAAGATGCAAACTGTAACCGTGCTAAGGAAGGATGTGAGTGATCTGGCTGTGACATCTGTCACTCTGCTGATGCAGCTCATAAGACTGGCTGGGCGGGAGTCCCCTTCCTCGCTCACTGCCTGAAGGTGTGGGCTCCTTCCCTGATAGAGGACCACCATTTCCGTGGTCAAGGGTATATGAGGGGCTGCGCTCCCCTGCCAGAACCTCCAGACAGGCTCTCAGGAGTGCAAAGAAAAAATTAGGAAAATAGGACCATAATGATCAAGAGGAAATCTTTCATTTTTTACCAGTTGCATTACCTTGTAAATGGACACGTCTGTGGCTATGAGGCCTTAATGAGTAATAGGCAGTTTTGTGAAGAAATGTCACCCTGAAGGCTTGTAGGCCATGGCATAGTAGTGTGACAGCAAGGTCTGTTGCTTTTTGCCATTTTGTGTCCTTTTTCTGTCACAACTGACCAAAACTAAGCAGCTTCCCACATTGTTGGTGCCAGTGAATGCCAGAGCAGAGTAGTTTCTGTGTGAGGTATTTGAGGAGCACTAACCGTTGTGAGATGTTCTGTAAGAGAAGCGAGAGGACTGGGTATCTGTACATACCTGCACATCGCTTGTCAGGAGAAGGCAGCAATGAAGAAATACACTGATGAGCCAGTCTTGAATAAAATGAGAGCCTTCGAGCAGCAAGGAGTAAACAGAGGTAAGTGCTCAAGCTCTGTGGTAGAGCATAAATCTTTCCCAGATGGACCCTCAGAGTGCAGCTGGGGTTAGCTCTGATGTCCCTCTTGTCATAGTTGTACTAGTAAAGTCAGTATAATGGTGTCTTTAAAATATACAGTTCTCGGTTTGTATCTGGAGGATTGAGTCCAACATCCCACATGAATACAAAAATCTTTAGATGCTCAAGGCCCTCATGTAAGGAAAAAATCTGTTCATGTTCAGTACAGATGCAACCATTATAGGTCTGACTAGAATGCTGAGGTGTGAGGCGAACAGTGCTGAAGGATGAGTATGGGAAAGACAGCTCTGTGGAGTGAGGAACCTGGGGTCCTGCACATCACCCCATTCTTGTGCCATCACCAGAGTCCTCACTATGTGGCAAATTCAGATTTTGCTTTTGGGAACTTTCTGGGGAAAATTTTTTTCTTTTCCAGATATTTTTAATCCAGGGTAAATTGAGTGCACAGATTGAGAATTCACAGATATAGGCCGGGGATTTAGCTCAGTGGTTTCGCCTCCTGCTATGCAAGCGCAAAGACCCGAGTTCGATCCCCGGTACCAAAAAAAAAGAATTCACAGATATAGAGAGCTGACTGCGAATCTTAAAAATAAGGGTTTGTGGCCTGGGGATTGAGCTCAGTAGTGCTGCTGCCTGCCTGGCCAGTGCAGGGTCCTGAGTTCAATCCCTGGTACCAAATAAATAAGAAGGGCTGGGGATTTAGCTCAGTGGTGCTGCCGCCTGCCCCACAAGTGCAAGGACTGGAGTTCGATCCCGGTACCAAAAGAAAAAAATAAAATAATTTATCAAATAAATAAAGAGTTTGTGTAGTTCAGTGGTAGAGTGTACACTTAGAATGCATGAGGCCATGGATTAAATTCCCAGCATCAAAAATAAATAGGGCCAGGGATTTAGCTCAGTGGTTTCACTGCCTGCTGTGCAAGCACAAGGACCCGAGTTCGATCGCTGGTACCAATAAATAGATAGATAGATAGATAGATAGATAGATAGATAGATAGATAGATAGCTATACGGCTGGGAATTTAGCTCAGTGATTCCACTGCCTGCTGTGCAAGCACAAGGACCCGAGTTCGATCGCTGGTACCAATAAATAGATAGATAGATAGATAGATAGATAGATAGATAGATAGATAGATAGATAGCTATACGGCTGGGAATTTAGCTCAGTGATTCCACTGTCTGCCCCGCAAGCGGAAGGACCCGAGTTCGATCCCACATACCAAAAAAAATAGCTATGCATAGTGGTGCACACCTGTAATCCCTGTACTCTGGAAAGCTGAGGCAGGCGGATTGCAAGTTCAAGCCCAGCCTGGGTTCAGTCCCAGTACTACAAATGGATGGATGGTGTAACCTAGTTCTGGATAACACACTTATATAAGGGGCATCATACATTAATTCTTAACAGTCTACGTGTTTTTAAGAGACTGATTTGGAACTATTTGAAATAATACCACACATCAGGATTCTAAATTTAATTTTCACAATGTCATAGTGCTCCGTGTAGGAAGCCTGACCATTCAAATACCTTGGTCTCTAGATTCACAGTACAATAACCCATTTTTTAAAACCCCTAAGGTTGCAGGTAGTTCTTTTTAATTCTGTCAAAAGTCCCTGTCGGTGACAGTAGATCACAGGGGTGCATCTCAGATTTCTCTAGTGTGGCCCAATTTCAGAAATTGGTCCCCTGCTCCTGTGACTCATCACACCATTCGTCCCAGTTATTTTGGGTTCAGAGAGTATGAACACCTTACTAGAAGATGAGATGACATCGCTCGGAAACACTGCCTAACTTCATAGTGCTATTCTGGTTTCTAGCTGTGTTTTCTGATAGTAGACTATATTTTGCTCTGTAGATTTTGCCTCTTCATTTATCGTAGGTAGGTAGGTAGAGGTCCAGTATTGAAGATGAGAGATTGTATTCTTTCTCAGTTGGAAAGCTGCATGCTGGCTGTACACACACAAGGAAGCATCAGCAGTATTATCTTTACACATTCAAAAATCTAAATTCTAGCCAGGGGTGGTAGTGCACAGTTGTAGTCTCACCACTCTGGGAAGCTGAGGCAAGAGGATCAAAAGCTGGAGGCCCACATGGGCAAGTTAGCAAGATCCTGTCTCAAAAACTTAAAAAGCTGGGCAGTAGTTCAGTGCAAAGGCCCTGGGTTCAGTCCTCAGTTACACACACCAGATTCTGCAAGAACATTGTTTTTCTCTTTACATATTTCTCTATTCAAAGTTTACATTTATGAGTTTTTTGTTTTGCAGTACTAGGGATCAACCCAGGACCTTCATACCAAGCTACACTCCTATCCCTTTTTCTATATTTTTAATTTTGAGGCAGGGTCTTGGTAAGTGGCCTAGGCAGGTCTCAAATTTTCATTCCCCCTGCCTCAGTCTCCTGAAGTGCTGGAATTACGAGCATGTGCCACTATTCTCAGCTACATTTGTATTTTCTAATCAAATAACCCAGTGTTTATTACTAGAATGATGTGAGTATTCCATAGTAACTCATAAGTTGCAAACTTTTTCGGTAAAATCCCAGATAGTAAATATCTGAGACTTTCACAGCAACTCGACTCTGTTGTAACATAAGTACAGCTGTGGGCAATACTTAAATGAATATGACTGCATTCTATTACGAGTTTATGCACATCAAACTTTGAATTTCATGTAAGTTTTACATGAAACTTGCATGCCATGGGATTTATTTTTTGATTTTTCTTAGCCATTAAAAAAATGTAGAAACCATTTAGAGCTCACAGGCTATACAAAACCTCACTATGGCCTGGATTTGATCATCCCCTGGTAGAACTGATGAAAATATGCACAGCAGCATTTACTAGTAGTTATGGCCTGATTGTCCTGGAATTTGAGGTGCAGTGCTAAGAGGATATACGCAGATGGAGTCATGTTTCGTTTGTATGGAAACTAAACTGGGCCTGGAGTAGGTGCTTGATCTTTTCCACCTTTTGGTCTCTTATTCACAGCGTGGTGCTCTGGCCGGGCTGGGCTAACCCCAACGGGCAGTGTAAGACTGGAGGGAAAGGGGGCGTGGGGAGCACTTGCCAGGACTCTCCCTTTGGTACTTTATCCATGTCTGTTTTCAAGGACCAGTGGTGTAATTGGCACCCACAGAAGAATCCCATGAGAGTGTTGTCTGAGCTCTGGTTATCTGGGAAATTTACCCCCATGCACATGTGATAATGTTTATTTCTTTAGATCTTTAAAGTCAAAATGAACAAAGTGCATCAACACAGCTCCATACTTTTTTTTTTTTTTTTTTTTTGTACCAGGGATCGAACTTGGGACCTTCTGCTTGCAAGGCAGGCGGCGGAACCACTGAGCTAAATCCCTGGCCCCTTTTCTTCATACTTTTATAACACACTGAGCACAAAAAGTGGAAGTGAATAACCAAAGCTGCACTGACTGTGCCTGAGGCATCCTGATTCCCTTTCATGGTCGGAGCCAGCCAAGAAGCACTAGGCTTTCTTTTCTGCCTTTAGTCCATTTGCAGTATATTTGTACGAAAAGCCAGGCCAGGGTTGGGGCTGTAGCTCACTCACTGGTAGAGGCTTACACAGCATGCATGCATGAGGCCCTGGGCTCAATCCCTAGTGCAATAACAACACCAACAAAAATCCAGGCCAAGGGAAAAAAGAAAACAAAGAACCTACTAAAGAGTATTTGACTTTTTTATTTTGGTTTTTTGAAACAGTCTCTCGCTATGTAGTTCAGGCTGGCTCAGACTCCCTGTGTAGCCCAAGCTGGCCTTAAACTTGAGGCGATCCTCCTGCCTCAGCCTCTTGAGTGCTGGGATTATAGGTATGTGCCACCACTCCCGGCCAACACTTTTATTACTAAAAAGGTTGAAATTGGCAAACAAGTGTTCTCGAAGCATTTTTCTTCTGAGAGATTTTGCCTTCAGTTATGGTATGAGAGCTATCACAAGGTAACCAATTTTATCAGTTGAGAGGGAAACAGGCAATGCTTAGATTTATTTCTGGTATAGAATGAATGAAGTAAAAAGGTAACTATTTGTTTGTTTTTTGGTACCAGGTATCGAACTTGGGTCCTTGTGCTTGCGAGGCAGGCACCGGAACCACTGAGCTAAATCCCCGGTCCTAAAAAGGTAACTATTAAGAAGCACTCATTATGACTTGTTTAATTGTTCTTAAATTGTTAATTTGAAAAATACTGATTTTTTTTTAACCCATTATAAATGGAAAAGTACCTTGAAAAGGAAACTTACTAATGGGGGAAAATAGAATAAAGTTCTGTCACTAGTTTAATGGTTTTTATCTTTCCTTTTGCAGTCTGCCTGTGGGGTTTCTTTCTTTTTCTTTTTTTGTTTTTGGTACCGGGGACCAAACTCGGGACCTTGTGCTTGTGAGGCAGGCAGTGGCACCACTTTCTTTTTTGTTTGTTTGGTTTGGTTTGGTTTTTTTTGGTACTGGGGATCGAACTCGGATCCTTGCGCTTGTGAGGCAGGCGCTGGAACCACTGAGCTAAATCCCCGGCTTGTTTCGGTTTTTTGAGACAGAGGCTTGCTATGTAGTTCAGGCTGACCTTCAACTCACTATAGCCCAGGCTGGCCTTGAACTAATGGTGATCCTCCTGCCTCAGCTTCCCAAGCTCTGGAATCAGTCTGCCTCTGAGATTTCTGTAATTCCAACCTTTATCCCAGCCACTTCTCTGTACCATGTAAAATGTGAGTGGCTGGATGTGTCCACACATCCACTACCCTTTCCCTGATACCCTTTCAGATCTTGTACTTTTTCCCCAGACTCTCAAAGTGTGGTCCTATCACCTGGGAACTTCATCCCCCTGGCCTCTCAGTCCTCATCCCCTGCCCCATGATTCTGATGTAGGAGAATTTCTGTGCTAGACATTGAAGAAACTGAAGTTGTTCAGTACACAGGTAACCCCAGGAGGTTACAATCTGGGCAACTAAGCTATAAACTTGTTAGTAGTGCAATGGTTGAATTTTTTTGAAAGACAAAAATTAGGCATATACATAATATTGATTAAAAAATATGACAAACTCCTTGATGGAGTTCCCTTTCCATTAGGATAAAATTCAGATCTTAAAATGGTTTACAAGGCTGGGTGTGCTGGTGTATGCCTGTGATCCCAGCCCCTGGGAGGCTGAATCAGGAAGATAGCCATAAATTCAAGAGCAGCCTGGGCTCCATGGTGAATTCCAAGCCAACCTGAACTACATAGCTGAGACCCTGTCTCAAAATAATAAAAAATTAAATTTAATTAAAAAATCTTTCGAAGATGGTTTCCAGGGTGCTGCAAACCTAGCCCAGCTTTGCAGAGAAATCTGTTCTTTCCTCATCCAGCCACACTTGCCATAAGAACTCATTTCAGTTCTAAGGATACACGTTGCCTGTTCTCTTTTGGGCCCTTTGCAGACTCCTCTCTGTCTAGGCCCCTGTCGTCCCCGCTCTGCATCCTCTAGGTCTCAGGAGGTCTCAGCCTGGCCACCAGTGTGAGGAGCTTCGCCTTGGCACATAGTGTGTTTCCATCCACTCCACCCTTTCACAGCGTGGCACTCCTGACCTCCCCTGCTGTGTCCAAGGATCTTCTCACCCTCTCGAAGATTCCACTGGAGACTTAAGCAGAGTTGGGTCTCAGCAAATTGCCCTTTCCCCTGTCCTTGAGGGTCTGAACCTGGAGAAACCCACCAGTTTCCATCCTGCCCAGCCGTGCCTTGCTGGCACTGAGCTAAGTACAGAGTCTTTGCACTTACCTGCCACACACCTGCCTACTCTCAAAGTACCCAGGGCCAGGTGTGGTGACACATGCCTGTGATCCCAGCACTCTGGGAGGCTGAAGCAGGAGGATCACAACTTTGAGCCTAGCTGGGCAACTTAGCAATTTAGTGAGACCCTGTCTCAAAATTTTTACAAAGCACTAGGGATGTAGCTTAGGTTAAAAGCCCTGGTTTCAGTCCCCAGTACTGAAGAAAAGGAAGGGAAAGAGGGAGGGAGGAACTTAAGAAATGTCTATCAATATACTTGTGCCTAACTATTTTCTTGGTTTATGTAACACTTGGGAAGCAGCCTTCCCCAGTCCCTGAGCCCTTTTGGGAACATTGAACAGCCCTGCTCAGTGAAATGATCTTACTGACACTGAGATGTACTAGAATATGAGTGGCCAAGTAGAAAAGCATGGGCAAGGGCCAGGGATTTAGCTCAGTGGTTCCAGCGCCTGCCTCGCAAGCGCAAGGTCCCAAGTTCAATCCCCGGTACCAAAAAAAAAAGCATGGGCTGAGGAGCTAAGACCCAAGTTTAAATCCCAGCCTTGCTGTGTTCCTAGTAGAAATGATTTGAACTTTCTGATCCTGCTTCTCTCTATATAAAATAAACATTAGGATTGTTGTGCACATCCCCTGAAATCCATTCCCTGTGGATGTTATTTTACCTTCTCCTTCCCCAGAGAATAAGAAACCTGTGTACCCATAGCAAGCCCCACAGGGTGGTAAGCCTTTGCCCTTCATCCTGAGAACTGGACCCTTGCTCATAGGCCTCAGAATTGGAGTCCAAGCTTTCTTCAGGTCATCTGTAGGCTCCTTGGCCTAAGCTCAAGCATCTCTCGCCTGCTGCACTTAAATTATCAGCAGAGAGGGCCAGGGATTTAGTTCAGTGGTTCTGCTGCCTGCCTCACAAGTGCAAGGTCCCGAGTTTGATCCCCGGTACCAAAAAAAAAAAAAAAATTAGGAGGGATCCATACCATTTGTCCATTCATTCCTTCAGATGCACTCCTTCATTCTTTTGGAACCTCCTTTGTACAAGGTTCTGGGCTGGCTAGTGTGATGTGAGGATGAAATAGTTACAGGAGGAGGTGGCTGATTCAAAGATCTTCCAATACAGTAAGGAGAGGTAATAGTGTGTGTCTACCACAGGTGGAAAAATGCTGCGACTTATGATAGATAAGATCAAGTGCAACAGGAATTCAAGCAAATAAGAGATTTTCTGCAGTTGCGGAGCTCCCAGAAAGCTTTACACAGGTCATGTTCAACTTGTGTCTGAACAACTAACACATAAAAGAGCAGTTCATTTCATTTGCACTGGAAGTTCAGGTGCCTGTGTGCCTCACACTTTGGGGGCAGGAGCTCACCTATTAAAGGAATTTCCTCCAGCTTGGCATGTAAAAGTTTGACACATGCTTCTGTAAAATCTGCCAGAGTGGCAGCTGAATTTGAAAAATATACTGTGTAATAATAATGTACTTGGAGCAGAATCGTTGTTCATCTTAAGCAGCATGGAAGCGGTGCTCAGCTGTTATGTGTCAGTGACAGCTGAAACTTGTACCAGATTATAACTCTGCTGCCAGCCAGGTGCAGATATAGCATCATCTTATGTTGCCCTCAGAATTCTGCCACCTCTCAGGATGCACAGTTTGGAACTGAGAGTTACTAAATGCCTTAAATGACTTTCCCAGCCCATGTGAAGCCCAACCAGGCCAACCAGTCAGTGAGAAAGAATTAAGAGATGCCTGTCACCTACAGGAGTGTCCGTATGTGGCCAGGACTGTGGAGATCCTAGAGCCAAGGGACTGGGAATTCAGCCAAGGAAGCTTGCATGATGTCTCCCACTGGTTTCTCTGGTCCATTGCAGCCACCTGTCTTTAGAGCTCCCTGTTGCGTTTACTCCTTCTGCCGAGCTTACATTTATTCAAGATCAATTTTTTAAGCTGCTTTTCCCTTTGTGGATCATGAATTGTAGCACAGAAAAAATGAGGTTTTGGAGCCTGTGAGAGGCAGGGTATGTGTTGCTTCACCGCGTGCTATTTAGGGAAGGCTGAGCCTCTCTCGGTCTTCTCTTTGCCCTGCCCAGCAAGGCTTCTGGTCCTTCCTCTGCATTCTTAGGAGCAGCTCAAGTGCTGCTTACATTCTTGATCTCGAGAATAAAAAAAGAAAGAAAGAAATCCCTAGATCCTGACACTCCAAGCAAACCTACGTCTGAGGAATTGACAGATAAGGATTTAGGTGAGTGGGTAGTTCTTACCTTAGGTCAGTCCATGGTGTGCAGAGTGTTTGGTGGGACAGTATTCACTTCTTCCTTGTGTGCTATTTAAGGGGTGCTTTAGTAAGGAGGCACCCAATCTCTAACTTCACTCATCTTAAATTCCCTGCCACTGCTGAAATTACAGGCATACATAGGAGGATCAAAAGCTTGAGTCGAGGGCTGGGGATTTAGCTCAGTGGTGCCGACACCTGCCTCACAAGCGCAAGGTCCCAAGTTCGATCCCCAGTACCAAAAAAAAAAAAAAAAAAAGTTTGAGTCCAGCCTGGGCAATTTAAAGACTTAGCAAGTCCCTATCTCAAATTTTTTTTTGTTTTTGTTTTCTTGGTACCGGGGATCAAACTCAGGTCCTTTCACTTGTGAGGCAGGTGGTGGAACCACTGAGCTAAATCCCCGGCCCCCTGTCTCAAAATTTAAAAAGAGCCAGGCTTGGTGCTGCACCCCTGTAATGCCAGCCTAGGCTACATAATGAGATCCTGTCTCCAAAAAAAAAAAGAAAAGAAAACAACTTTGGATTTACTCAGTGCAAAGGCTCTGGGCTCAATCCCTAGTACCATAAAATTAAATAAATTCCCATCTAGTGGATTGGATTCGCATTTTGTTGAGACAGGCTCTCACTCTAGCTCAGGCTGGCCTTGAACTAGTGGTCTTAAACTATTACTGATCCTCCTGCCTCAGCCTCCTGAGTCCTGGGACTACAGGTATGTGCCAGGCACGCCTGGTGGTGCCCTTTCTTTAAAAACAGAAACAACAGGGCTGAGGATTACCTCAGTGGTGCTGTGCCTGCCTGGTACCTGAAAAAATAATAAAAACAGCAGGGTGGGAGGAGAACAAAAAGGCAACAAATCCTCTGGAAGAGAGTATAGGTTTTTGGCAGAGAAGGGTAAAATGTCTATCACAAGAGATAAATTCTTTTGCTCAAAAATGAGTTATCTTGGCTGGGCATGGTGGTGGGCCTCAGAGTGAGTTCAAGACCAGCCAGAACTACACAGCAAGACCCTGTCTCAAGAAACAAAAAAGTCATCTGTCCTTGGACCTCTCGAGATCCTGGGGAAAGGAGCTCAGATGCGGTGCCTTGGAAGAGCCCTACAGTGCTGCAAACCATGGTGGAAGGAAGTCTCTTTTTGGTTGAGAGCCTTTGTTGAGAGCAGTACAGCAATGAAGAGCATTCCGCGGTTGCAAGACAAGCTTGTGCACAGTGTGCTGTCCTCTCTGGATGGTCTAGGCCCTGGGGATGGAGACGTCCTCGCCTGACCTCTTCCCAGGACAGGATGGAAACGTATTAAGAAACATCTGGATTTGCTAGGTGTCCATTTTCCTTCCTCCTCAATGCCCACCCCCTAGACACACAAAGCACAGGAAGGGGAGACCAGCTCACAGCCCCTTACCAGCTCACAGCGCAGCATCCTCAGCCACAGGACCACCCATCTCCCACCTATTTTGGAACCTTGATCTTTGGAGGAAAACTGCTGACCTCCAAAACCTTGTGTTCCTCCAGAATGCAGCTGGGGCAGAGTCTGAACTGAATTAAGCAGTCCTTTCTCTGGGACCTGTTCCACCTTTCATTTTCCTTCCCTTGTTTCCTTTATTTCCAGAATTCTGAGAGCTATACTTTTCATTGTTTCTACCGATCGTTATTAAGGGAGAGATATGGAAACATTCCCATGGTAACAGTTTCATCTCAAAATATCTGAATGCTCTCAGCTGCCCTCCCACTCCACAGAAAAGATGAGCTTCTGGTTTTCTTTCTTTTCAGATCTTCATAGGCATCGTACAGTTGACAGGTCCTCTCCACACTGCAGGGAGGCCTCCTGGATCAGAAACAGACAGGAAGGGCTCACAGAACAGATTTGTTTGTTAGCTGACTGAACAGCATGGAAACACTTAGAAAGCTTAATATGACATGGCTCTGACCCAGAGAAGCACAGGGGGAGTGGTGGTGAAATGCCCACTTCTCCGGGGGATGGTTTGCATCTGTAGTGTAACGAGGATCATTCTAGAGTGTTCGCATGCTGTCTTTGGTTTTGGTGTCAGTAATACTGGCCTCGTGGAATGAGTTGGGAAGTGTTACTACTCTTCTTGGGAAAGATTGTGAAGAATCAATGTTCTCTTCTGTCTTCAGCCTACTTCAGTCAGGCTTTTTGCCTCTGCTACTGTGGTGAAACTGTTCTTCTCGCCAAGGTCTCTGGTGTCCTCCTCACTGCACAATGCAGCAGTCAGTTCTCAGCCATCGTCTACCCATCAACAGCAGTGGACACATTTCGTTCCTTCTTGGGGCACTGTCTCCTCTTGGGTTCCACAATCTCCTGGGTTTTTTCCTGTCTCACTGGTGCCTCTTTGCAAGCCTCCTTTGCTGGATTATCCTCCTCTATCAGATCTCTCATTAATGGAGGGCCTTGGGCCTGAGTCCTTGACACCTTTTCTCTACTTGTATTTTCTAACTTTGTTGACTTCATTGCTCACCTGGATTTAAACACCAACTATAGAAGAGCCCCAAATTTAGAGCCCAAGTGTGATCTCTGTCTGTGTCTTTGGATTTATATAACCAGCACCTACCTGACATTTAACTTGGATGTTGAATATACATCTCAAACTTAACATGTCCAAATTCATGCTTTTGAACTAAGCCACAAAATCCAGCTATTCTCATCTTCCACATCACTATTAACCACAACTTTACCTTTCCAGTTGCTCAGCCCACAGGTATTAGCGTCCTCCTTATTGATTTCTTTCACTCTTAACAGCCATCCTATTAGCAAATCCCGTTGGACCTACTTTCAAAATAACTGGAACATGGGCTGGGGATTTAGCTCAGTGGTTCCGCTGCCTGCCTTGCAAGCACAAGGACCCGAATTCGATCCCTAATACCAAAAACAAACAAATAAACAAAAATAACTGGAACATGAGCACTTCCCACCACCTGCATGAGTGGATTAACAGTCTCTGGGTGGGTCTTTATAAAGAAAAACCTTTACTGGTACATTTTAGATACACATAATGATAACATTCATCATAGAGAATTTGTACCTGTACATGCTATATCTTGCTGCTTCTTCCTATTTCCTCCCTCATCCCCCCTTATTTACAAAAGCTTTTTTTTTTTTTTTGACACCAGAGATCGAACTCAGGACCTTACGCTTGCAAGACAGGCGGTAGAACCACTGAGCTAAATCCCCAGCCCAAAAGCTTTGTTTTCATTTTTTCCTTCTATTCTTTTTTTCCTTCTATTCTTTTTTTCCTTATCCCTTCTTCCTTTCCCCACCCCCCGTCCCTCATTCCCCTTCTCATTTGAACATTTTCTTCTGACTGGGATTGTTGTAATGGGCTTTTCATTCCTCTTCCTGCTTCTCCCATGCCCATCTTCATGTTGTTTTCAACATAGCGACCACTTTGAGTTTTTACCCTGAATAGATGTTGAATTTTGTCAGGCAATTTTCTGCATTAATTGATATTATCATGTAGTTTTTCAGTTGTTAAAATGGTAAGTTACATTGATTTTCAAGTATTAGGCCAACTTTGCATTCCTGGGATCAGTCCAGTTTGGTCATTGATATGTTATACTTTTTATATCTGTTGGAGTTGATTTGCTAAAATTTTAAGAATGTTTGAAATCTATGTTCATTAAGGATATTGATCTGGAGTATTCTTATAACTTCTTTCTGGTTTGGGTGTTAAGAGTAATGCTGGCCTCAGAATTAGTTCAGAAATATTCTCTCCTTTTCTTTCCTTTTTTTTTTTTTTTGGTACTAGGGATCAAACTCGGGTCCTTGTGGTTGCAAGGCAGGCGGCAGAACCACTGACCTAAATCCCTGGCCTCTATTCTCTCCTTTTCATAGGAGAAAAATTATATAGAATTGATATTTACTTTAAAAACTATCATTATATTTAAAGTAAGTTTCTTTTAGTTGGGTCTTTAAAAATCCAATCTAACAATACTTGCTTTATTTTAGTGGTTGTTTTAGGATGTGTATATCTGAGGCTTATCACCATCTATCTTGAAGTGATATTATACCACTTTATATATCATTTTGGGTTTTTTTGTTTGTTTTTTGTTTTTGGTACTGGGGATTGAACTCAGGTCCTTGCACTTGCACAGCAGGCGGTGAAACCACTGAGCTAAAGACCCAGCCCACCACATTATATATCATATAAGAACCTGACAACTATTTGCTTCCATTTCTCCCCTTTGAGTTCTTCTTGTATGCTTTACCTTTACATATGTTATAAACTCCACAGTTCATTGTTATACTTTTTTGCTTTAGGCAATTGACTCTCATTTAAAGCACTTTTTTTTGTTGTCTTTATGAGACAGGTTCTCACTATGTAGTTCAGGCTGGCCTTGAACTTGCAGTAATCCTCCTGCCTCAGCCTCCCAAGTGCTGGGATTATAGGCATGCACCACCATACCTGGCTTTTAAAAGCACTTATATCATGAGGAGCAATGGTACCTACTTAACTACCCAACTATGTCTAGTGTTTTCTATTCCTTGGTTTAGAGCCAGATTTCTATTTGATATCATTTGCCTTCACTCTGAAGATTTTACTTAATGTCTTCTCTAGCACAGGTCTGATGGAAATGAATTCTTTCGGCATTTATGTCTGACAAAGTCTTTATTTCCCCATTTATGTGTGTGCATGTGCATATGCTGGAGGCTGAATCTAGGGCCTGGCACAGTTTGTCACCGACTGCACCCTCAATCCTTACCTTCATTTTTGTTGTGTTTTGTTTTTTTGGTACCAGGGATCAAACTCCAGACCTTGCACTTGTGACAAGGCACGGTGCCACTGAGCTAAATCCCTGGCCCCTTACCTTCATTTTTGAAAGATGTCTTCACTGGGTGAAGAGTTCCAGGGACATAGTTTTTTTCTTTCAGTGTTTTTCTTTTCTTTTTTTTTTTTTTTGGTACTGGGGATCGAACTCAGGACCTTGCGCTTGCGAGGCAGGCAGGCGCTGGAACCGCTGAGCTAAATCCCCGGCCCATCTTTCAGTGTTTTAATGACAGTGTTCCACTGCTTCCCAACCTGCATTGGTTTGGCCAGTAAATCTGCTGTTATCCTTGTCTCTCTGCATGAAATGTGTCTTTTCTCTCATGTCCCAAGTATGATTTTCTCTTTATCGTTGGTTGTAATCACTTTGGTTATGAACTACGTGTGCTTGGGGTTGACTGAGTTTCCTGTATCTCTGCATTTACAGTTTCCATCAAATGTAGAAATTGTGACCATTGTGTCAATGTATATTCTCACTGTAGCCTGCTTGATGTTATTCCACTGCTCACTCATACTCTATTCATTTTTTTTCTATTCATTTTTAAAATCTTTTTTCTCTGTATGTTTCATTTTAGTTGGTTGCTATTACTATATCTTTGAGTTCCCTGAACTTTTCTTCTGTTAATTCTGTCCAGTGTATTTCTCATTTAGACATTTCATTTTTCACCTCTAGAAATCTAGTTTGGGTCTTTTTTAGATCTCCTATGCACCTTGCCTTCCACCTTTGCCTACCTTCAGGGTTTCCTCAACATACCACCCAGAGTGATCCTACTAAGATATAAGATGCTAGGTTAGGCTATTCCTGGGTTCTGATCTTTTCAGTGGCTTCTCATCTTATTCAAATAAAAAGATGAAGTTTTTTAAATGGCTGGCAAAGCCCTACATGCCTTCGTCAGACTCAATCCATTACCACTCTAATTTCATCTCCACCACCTTCACTCATTTCCAGCTACGCTGGCACCCTGCTGTTCATATAATGTTCAAGACACTCTTTCATGCCAGGGCCTCTGTGCTTACTTTTACTTTTTTGGGGGTACCAGGGATTGAACTCGGGACCTTGTGCTTTCAAGGCAGGTGTCGGAACCACTGAGCTAAATCCCTGGCCCTCTGCACTTACTTTTATTTGGTACCGGGGATCGAACTCGGGTCCTTGCACTTTCAAGGCAGGCGGTGGAAACACTGAGCTAAATCCCCGGCCCCCTCTGGACTTACTTTTAACTCTGCCAGAAATACTCATCTACCATATCCACATGCCTGATCCCTCACTTCTTTAGGGTCTCTCTCATTCAGATGTCACCTTCTCAATAAGGTCTTCCCTTCTGCTTAAAACTTTCCATCCTAGGGCAGGGGATTTAGCTCAGTGGTTTCACTGCCTGTGGCGTAAGCGCAAAGACCTGAGTTCGATCCCCGGTACCAAAAAAAAAAAAAAAAAAAAAAACAACTTTCCATCTGGAATCCTTGGGGTTTTTTTTTTCCCCCTCTCTCTTAATACTGAAAATTGAACCCAAGACCACATTGAGAGACATCTTCATACCTGTTTTGCTTTTTATTTTGAGTCAGGGTTTCATTAAGTCATGCTAAACTTGTGATCCTCCTGCTTCAGCCTCCCAGGGTGTTGGGATTACAGGCATGCACCACCATACCCAGCTGATTTATTTTTCTATATAGCTTACAGTCTTACATACTGTGTTGGTCAGCCTTCCTATTACTGGAACAATATACTTGACACCTGGAATTTAAAGGAGAGGAGGCTTATTTTGATTCACAATTTCGGAGGTTTCAGTCCATGGTCACCTGTCTCCAAGGCAGAAATATCATGGAGGAAAAGCATGCAGAGCACAGCTGCTCAACTCATGGCATTCAGGAAGCAGAGAACTGGGGAAGAGTCAGAAAGAAAGGGAGCAGATATAGTCCCCAAGGTCACATGCCCACAACCCACTTTGTCCAGCAGGCCCCACTTCCTAGTAGCCCATTCACTCTAAGCTCATTAACGAGTTAACTCATTGATGAGGTTGATGCTCTCACAATCCAATCACCTCTCCCTGAGTCTCTTGACCCAGTCAGGTTGACAGTCAAGACTAACTGGCACATAAGTGGGTTTTTGGTTGAACCCAGGCCCCCCTTTTTTTTATTTTGAGACAGAGTCTTGCCAAGTTGCCTACGCTGGGTCCAAACTTATGATTCTTGTGCCTCAACCTCCCAGAGTGCTGGGATTAAAAGTACACCATGTTGGGGCCAGGGATTTAGCTCAGTGGTTCCTTGGCCTGTCACGAAAGTGCAAGGTCCCAAGTTGGATCCCCGGTACCAAAAAGAAAAAAAAAGTACACCATATCTGACTTTCAAATATTTGTTAAATGATTGCATAAATAAGAATCTCTTATTACAAGGGATGGGTAGGAGAGTGTAATAAAAGGGGGGATTAGCCCATTTTATTTATTTATTTATGTTTGGTACCGGGGATCGAACTCAGGTCCTTGCGCTTGTGCAGCAGGTGGTGAAACCACTGAGCTAAATCCCCGGCCCTAGCCCATTTTATAAAGCTGTTTCCAAAGTTCTGTTCACACATCATTTAATTGTCATTAACCAAAAGTCATAGATATTACCATCATCCTCATCATAAATATAACAGGCTAAAGGAGTTGAGTAACCCATAGACCCAGCTAAGTGGCAAGACTGGGACTTGAACCCACACCCTCCATGTGCAGGTGCCACGTTGGAGATTTTTACCCCATTATCGAAGGGCCTTAGGGACAGGCAACGGGCTCCTTTCAGCTTTGGTTTCTCTTGTGACCATTTCCTGAGGGAAGCAGAGCTTCTGCCACGGGCCTGGTATAAGCAATTGCACACTTAGGAATCACACCATCCTAAGTAAACCCCAGCATGGCAGACTGAGCGCACCACCTGCAGATGCCCAGGACTTATTTTTAGCCGAGATAAGAAAAGTGCAGAATATCTTCTAGCAGAGTCAGCAGCTAGCAGGCTGCTGATACAGCTGTGTTTATGTAAGCTGGTGGCAGAGGGGAGAACACGGTTACCAAGGGGCAGGAGGAGCTTGATCTACCTCTGCACCTGCTGGGGCACTGTCTTAGTTACTTTTCTCATTGTCAGCACACCATAATTAAAGGAGGGAAGGTTTATTTGGCTCACAGTTGGTAAGAGGTTTTAGTCCATCATCAGCTGGCTCCCAGGCAGGGTGGCGTGGCAGGCAGGGTGGCGTGGCAGACAGGCGTCACAGAGGAGAAACAGTTCATGGCAGGCAGAAGATAGCAAAGCAAGCAAGTAACAAACCACAAGTAACTAGCCCCAGCCTTTTTCTGTCCATTATATTGTATCCAGGCTATTCGCCTTTAGGGCAGGTATAGCACTCGCACCCTTAATCCTAGACCGAATATGCCAAACCAATCAACTGGACTGATTCAGTAATCACATAGCCTTGGTCCCAGTGCTCTAGATCCAGCCACCTCTGAGAAGCACCATACTCCATCACTGCCTGAGGCTTTGGGGGACATCTAGACCCAAGCCATAACAGTGCACTTTATTGGGAAGTTGTGGGTGAGGAGTTATTGGTGAGGACAGAGGGCTGTGCAGAGAGCAAAGAAGCGACTGATGCCCCCGAGTCACTGCATTTGTCAAGGTGGTCCCTCCAGACATCTGCCCCCTAGGTCCTGGTCTCTTCCCCCCGTTATCCAAGGATAAATAATAGAACAGAAGCTCTTTCAAATGATGTGGTTGTAAAGTGGGGCCATTCACTTGATTCTGACCACGCTGTCCAGGTGTGCCAGATGAAAGCCACCTATAATGCTCCATCTTGTGATACTTTCTGTCGTCTGTCCCCATGTGAGCGCCTATTTTTGCCTAGAAACAACAGTAGAAGGTTTTAAAGGACTCTTATGTAGGCATTCTCAAGGAGAATCAAGACAGAATGTCTTTTAGTAGGACTTTCTTCTGTCTTTCTTTTTTGAGACAAGGTCTCATTATGTAGTTCAGGCTGGCCTTGAAATCACTATGTAGCCCAGGCTGGCCTAGAACTTGTGGAGATCCTCCTGCCTCAGCCTCCCAAGTGCTGGGATTACAGGCATAGGGATTTCTCTAACATTTATGAAAATATTCAAATAAAAACAAAAAGAACAGTGAAAAATGTAATGAACCTTCATGTACCTATCACTTGCTTCAGCAATTATCACCATGGCCAGTTCTGTTTCATTTGTTCTCCTACCCACTCTGAAATTATTTTGAAAAACTCCCAGACAATACATTATTTCTTCTGAAAACATTTCAGTGTTTATTTCTACAATAACAGAATTTTTTAAAAAGCCAAACACAGGGGCCGGGGATTTAGCTCAGTGGTTTCACCACCTGCTGTGTGAGCGCAAGGACCGGAGTTCAATCCCCGGTACCAAAAAAATTAAATAAAAATAAAAATAAAAATGGACTCTTTAAGTTCAAATACACAGTATTGAAATTTCCCCCAGCGTCTAAGCACACCCCCCCAAGTTGGTTTATTTAAATTAGAATCCAAAACAAGATTCATTCTCCACCCCTATCCATTGCAATTTATTACTGGAGAAACTGGGTCAAAAATCGTCTTCCATGGTCTGGATTTTTCTGGATAGTATTCCTGTTACATCGTTCAGTATATTTCTCTGCAAATTTATTTCATAACAATCCATTTCCTGTGAATTGGTAGTTACATCTGGAGACTCGATGAGACTCAGGATTGATTCCATTGCAAAAATACTTTATAAGTGGTGCTGAATTCTTCCATCAGAGACAGCAAATGTCTGGTTTCTGTGATTTTAGTAGCCTGGAATCACTGCCTAGCCCCATTATTTGACAACCACCTGAGTTTTAAGGAACAAAATGTGACCACGATGGCTATCTCTGAATACCTGCAGAAAAGCACTTCTCAGAAAATATTTAGTTTATTATCCAGAATTCTGCCCTGGTGGCTGCACCCTGGGGGCACCTTAGGGACCCACCCAGCCCTGTGCATCCTGTGACCAGGTCTGCTCTGTGGGGTGCTGTGGTGGTTCTTCTCCACTAGAGGACACTGTGGCTCCAGGACTTCCAGTGACTCCCAGCCAGTCTTGATATTTGAGTTTTTCTGGAGGCAAAGCCTTTAGTGTCCATTTATTAGACACCAACTGTGTGCCTCCTATTCAAGGAGAAAGATAAAGGAGATTAAACAAAAAGTCCTATGGTATTGTTTCCCAAGGTACTTTCTTTGTATATCCCCACCTAGTCACTATCCTATCACAGAACACGATTTCGGACACAATTTAAAGGAGAGGTTTATTTTGGCTCAATTCAGTCCAAGGTTAGCTGGCTCCAAGGCAAAAGCAGCATGTTGGAAGGACATGGCAGAGGAAAGATGTTGGGTTGACATAGTGGCCAGGAAGCAGAGAGAGAAGAGAGGAGGCAGGGACAAGAATACACTGTTCCAGTTCACACCCTTGTGACTCACCTCCAACAGGCTTCACTTCCTAACAGCACATTCAGCTACTCAACTCATCCTGGATGAGTCCACTGATGAGTATGGCGCCCCATGATCCAACCACAAGAGAATTTGGGGGGACAGTTTAGACCGAAACTCTAACAATTCCTTTAACAAACTGTGGAGCTAGGCATAATGGTGCACACCTGTAATTTCAACTGTTTAGGAGGCTGAGGCAGGAGGATCACAAGTTCAAGATCAGGATGAGTGATTTAATGAAAACTTGTTTTGAAACTGAAAAGAAAAAAGTTGAGGATGTAGCTCAGTGCTCTCACAATTCAGTCCCCAGTACTACAAAATAAAAAGCAGAAGTATGTCATCTTCTGAAAACTATTCTCCCCCCAAGGTGGCTGCCTCCTGTTGTAAACTGCAAATTTGGTTACCTGAGGTTTTTTTAATGCCTTTTATGGTCTTTTTGGGATGTGACTGTATCCAAGAAAGTTGCCAGAGTTTTTCACCTCTGAAATGATTTATCCATTTATTCAACACCATGTACTGAGAATCTGGGGGGAAAGGAGGGTGAACTGATGCTTATCGAGAGCTGCTTTGTGCCAGGCACTGTCCTGTCCTTCTCACCTATATCCCAGCTCGATGGGTACTAGTGACCTCCTTTAAATCCAAAGAAACGTGAGGCTGGGGTGTAGCTCAGTGGTGGAGCACCCATCCTGCATGCACAAGGTCCTGGGTTCAATCCCCAGCACCACAAAAACAAACAAATACAAGGGAGCTGAGGCTCGCTGAGGTGAACTAACTTGCTGAAGGTTATCCTGCCAGATGGAAATGGAGTCTGAGTCAATAAATGTGTACATTTTCTATGAAAGATCTCATGCGGCACTAACAGGTGTGGTACTAGGATGGAGAGAAAGTGAGATGTCACAAAGGTCCCCTGCCCTTTGGGAAGTAATGATACTACACAGAAGTGACAATAAATACACAAATGATTTCAGAACTCTGAAAATGTGGGTATTTGGCAATCTGCTGCTGTCTCCACACAGGGTCCCCTGCTGCTGTGACACTGGCCTCAGGCAGAGAGGCCACCGACCATTAGTAATAGGGTGTCGCTGGGGGCCAGGTCTTGGTGCTAAAGGCAGACACATGCGCTGTCAGGACAAAAGCAGTTAAGTTCTTGAAAATTCTGTTCTGACGCAGTACATGATTTTACATGCCTTGCTAGCTATTCATAGTTTCAAACCCACTTAGCCACACTCCCAGCCTGGTCCCTACTGCCTCCAAGGTCAGCCCTGGCGGCCCGCGGGAACACGGCTCATGGGAGCCCATGCTGTGTTATTGCCCCAACCTTGCAGGTACATGAGGGAGAGAGGACAGCTGGCAGCGGGGAGGATGGACTGGCTGGCTTAAGTTAGGATAGGAGATACAGGTGGCAGGTGTCCACAGAAGCACAGCCGAGTGTTTGGAGAGGCCCACTCCCAAATGCTGCGGCAGCTCCAAGCAATCACAGCAGCAGGCTCTGGGAAGGGAGGACGAGCGTGGGTGTGCTCCAAGCCACCAACCTGCTCCCAACAAGCCGAGGATAATGAATGAGCCGTCAGCCTGCGCCTTTGCTCTCCAGTGAAATGACCTCCCCCGACAGACCATTCCCCGGCAAGCACCACTGTGCCCAGGAAGCACCTGGCAAATGCGCCTGTTCCTTCAGTGTGGCTGGTCTTTCCCTGACGTGTGGCCCCTTTCTCTTGGATATAAATTGTTGCAGCAAACCAAGCCAGCAGACCGCTCACCGGCGCTTCCCAGGCTTTTCCTGAAGCCTGGTTAACCCCGTGGCTCAGCGCCGTGGGGCTGCTGACAGCTGACGATGTCTTGGATGCCTGCGTCTCCCCTCTCCATGGTTCCTGTGCATGTTGCTGTGTGCAGAGCCAGGCTTACGAGCTGCAGACCAGAGCTGCGGCAACCAGATCGAGAAGCTGGGGGAGAGCGCACATCCGTCGCAGGATGTCCTTCTCGGAGGAAAGGACAGGTTACTCCATCTCTGTCTGCAGAGGACTCGGACAGCTCCCTCAGGAGCCACAGCAGCTCGCCACAGCTGTAGGGCACATCACGTGCTCTGGCCACACGGGGAGGACACCCAGCAAACCGAAGCTGCACACAGCCGCCTCTGGGCCTCATTTTGCACTCAGCCTGGTTCCTCCTCTGGTGTGGCTTGATGGTGTGTAAGGCCAGAGAACTGTGGGTCACCTTGAGGCCACCAGGGCCAGGCCCCCAGTTCCAGCCTGCTTTGCTGATTCTAACGCAGAGGACAGATAAAGGCAGGGGCTGGAAGGGAGGCTCGTGCTTGGACTTGTTGTTCAGGACACTTATCTCCTTGGTGATGGGGGCTTCGGACCAGGAGGCCACACTGAGCCAGCAACCGCAGCCCCTCCCCCATAACCCAATGAGCACCCGAGTTTTCCAAAGGGTGGGAGAGGAAGCAGTCAACAACTGAAAGACTCCAGAATGTCAACATCACCCTAATGACGGCGGTGGGCAGGCAGTTCCTATGCAGATTCACACCTTCCCTCCGTAGTACATACAGTTCCTTCTGTCTTGAATACATCAAGCCTCAGCCACTCTGCAAACTCCTACATGGTCTTTAAGATTCAGCCCCGTCCCAGCATGGTGGATCACATCTGTAGTCCAAGGACTCTGGTTGCTGTGGCAAGAGGATTGCAAGTTCAAGCCCAGCCTGGGCAGCTTAGAGACTTGGTAGACCCTATCTCAAATAAAATAAAATAAAAAAATACATAGACCGGGGATGTAGCTCAGTGCAAACACCCTGGGTTTAATTCCTGATACCACCAAAAAAGAAAGAAAAAAAGAAAGAGAGAGAGAGAAAGAGATTCAACTTTAGCATCACCTGCTTAGACCCCTCTTTTTTCTTTTTTTTGGTACCAGGGATTGAACTCAGGACCTTGTGCTTGTGAGGCAGGCCTGGTGCCACTGAGCTAAATCCCCAGCCCATGGGCCCCTCTTTTTGCTGCCACATACTTTCCATCCATATCTACCCACTACGGGTCAAACCATACGTGTAGTTTTGTTTTGCTTTTGCTCTTTGAGACAGGGTCTCACTATGCAATTCAGGCTGGCCTTGAACTCACTATGTAGCCCAGGGTGGCCTTGAACTCACAGCAATTCTCCTCCTACCTGAGCCTCAGGAGTGCTGGGACTACAGGCGTGTGGCACCACACCCAGAATACCTGTAGTTTTTTTCAACATCTTTTCCACCTGACTCAGATCTTTCTTCCTTTCTTCCTTCCTCCCTCTCTCCCTTTCTCTCTTTCATGTGGCACTGGAGATTGAAACCAAGGCCTTTGCACTGAGTGACATCCCCAGCCCTTTTTTATTTTTTATGTTGAGACAGGGTCTTACTATGTATTTCAGGCTGGCCTGGAACTCACTATGTAGCCTAGACTGACATCAAACTTGCTGTGATCCTCCTGCCTCAGCTTCCCACGTGCTAGGATCACAGGTGTGTGCCACCATGCCCAGTTCATTTTTTATTTTGAGACAGTATCTCAGTCACTAAATTGCCCAGGCTGGGTTTGAATTTGTGATCCTCCTACCTCAGCCTCCCAGAGCTTCCAGAGTATTGGAATTACAGATGTGCACCACCACACCTGTCTGATTTGAAGCTCATTCACTGGCATAACAAAGTCTTACTGACCTCAGTGTAGGAGGTTTGGTCTTAAAAATGTTTATCTGTAGTGTGTTGAAAGAGAAAATCTCACATGACAGAATTCAGAGATGGATTCTCTGGCCGAAGTCTGCTAGTCTTTCTCACTTGTTTCACAAAAGACAAAACTGAAGATGAGGAAACTGTGCCTTCCCAGGGTCACAAGGCTAAACAATGACAGGCTTTGGACAAGTGCCCAGGTTCGATGAGTGGCCCCGTGTCCCACTGTGAGTACTAAGCACTCACATCCTGAGCTGTCCGCGAAGAAGGGCTGACCAGGTAGTGACTGAGGAGGAGGAGGAGGAGGAGGGACACAGGCACGTTTCAGAGCTGGGAGGTATGTCACGATCGTCTAGTCCAAGCCCTGCATGTACGATGAGGAGATCAGGCCCACAGGGTCACACGCTGGTGATGGCACTAAGCTGAGAGGACAAGCCCCGCATTTCTAGGGCTGTGCTTTTGCCTGACTGTTGTGCCCTGGAGAGGGGAGAGTTAACCTCTCACCCTGGAAGGACTGGAAGATGATGGCCCAGCTCTCCACGCCAGCTGCTACCTGAGGGGCAGACTCCGAGAGTCCTTGGCTCTTCTAGGCTTCTCTTTCCCTCTCCTGGTGGCACAATGCTTAAGTAGGTGCACTCTGCATAAATAATAAGGAATGCCTCCCTTGCAGGGAGGAAGGCCGGCATCTGGGCAGGCAGTGTGACAGATGGTATTTACAATGTGCATGGCGAAGTTCTCCCACTGCCTCCCAGGGCTGTGTGGCTGAGAGCTTCGGGAAGGAAACTTCAGTGCCCACCGTCTCACTCCTCTGCCTGACGCTCCGGGTGGCTGCTGTGGCTACTGTCACAGTTCTGTTCAGCACCAGTTCCCTGGGGCCAGTCACCTGGTGCCCTCCTGAATACAGAGCTCCAGAATGTCCTGGCCTCTTCTGCGGGTGCCGCCCCTCATCACCCAAAAGCCCACCTCATGGGCCATAGGCTGTTCTCACAGCAGCCCTCCCTGGACTACCAGTGGGCTGAACGATGTCTTCCCTGAAGGAGGCCAGGGGAGCCCTAGGGGGCAAGACAGATGCTGGGGAGCCTTCCTTAGTATATACTGGCAGGCTCATTCACTGAACAAATCCTTTTCTCGGACTTTCTTTGTGCCAGGAATTGTCCTAGGAGTCACAGATGTTGCTGTGAACAAAGCCAAGTCCTTGCCCTTGGGGACAGTACCTTCTAACACAAAGGCTGCCCCCGGGCCTTGTGGCTAACTGCCTTTGCCCCGTCGCAGACCCTCCTGGCTTCTTAAGTGTATCTGCTTAAGAGAAGCAGAGTTGCTGGGTGTGGTGGCACACAACTGTAGTTCTAGGTACTTGGGAAGGTGAGGTAGGAAGATTGTGAGTTTAAGGTCAGCCTGGTGAGACCCTGTCTCTTTATGTTTGTTTGTTTGTTTGTTTGGTACCAGGGATCAACTCCTGACCTTGTGCTTGTGAGGCAGGCACAGTGCCGCTGAGCTAAATCTCCGGCCGACCAATGTTTGCTTTTGCTCCAAAGTCAGGAGCAGCCTCCAAATTTTCTGACTCACGCAAGCCACAAGCCTGCAGCTGGACCGCTCTGGGCCAAGAGCACCCCCATATCATCCAGGGGAGGGAGTGGATTTCACTCTTAAGATAAGAAATCTGGTAAGAGGGATGGAACTCAAACCTCCTCTGGGCCCAGGGATTTCAATGCTCCCATTTGTAAAATGGAGGCAGTTGTGTCTGTTCTGTGGACTTTTTGGAGAAGGAAACGAAATGACAAATGTGGAAGTATTTTGAAATAAAGGCGGCAGGCATACAAGTATATTATTACTACGCAGAGCAATCTTTTCTCCATAACATAAAACTTGTCTTCTGTTGGGGGCTGAGAATAATAACTATGTAATTAGACTTCGTGTCATATAAAGAGAGGCATGCTGTTTTTCATTAAACAGACATTTGTTCGCCTTCTCCGGTGTGCAGTGTTGTGTACTGTGATGGATGCAAAACTGAATAAGCCATAATCCTCCCCTTCAAAGAATTCACATTCTGGTCTCAGGAAGATAAAACTTAGATAATATAATGGAAAGTCAAAAGAAGAAAGTGGCTTAGAGGAAGGAGTGTTCTGTCTGGGATGGAGAGTTGAAAGGCTTGGAGGAGGAGAGAGCATTGACCAGAGATGCACAGGATAGAACAGGAGGAGCTGGGCATGGTGACCCATGCCTATAATTGCAGTGCACAGGAGGCTGAAGCAGGAGGATCGCCTCAAGTTTGAGCCCAGCCTGGGCTACACGTAGGGAGGTCGTGGCCAGCCTGAACTACATAGCGAGGCTCTGTCTCAAGAAAACAAACAAAAAAACATAATAAATAAATCAGATGGGACAGGATATCCACTAAGCAGAGAGGATCCACCTATAGCGTAACTGAGGTCATTCAGATCTGCCAAACCCCAAGGAGAAGGCAGGTAAGGAAGGTGAGAGCGGGAGAAGCAGTCAATGGGTCCCTTGAATGTGTGATAGATTGAGTCTTGGGACTGGGAACGCTTCTTCCGTGCTTTTCCGAGCTCCACTTCTGAGTGCCTGTGCTTCTCTTTGAAGGGTTTGGTGTCTGTGAACCTAGACATCTTCCAGTAATGATTTAAGTTGCTCCAAAAATATGGGGCCCTGGAGTGAAAGGATGAAAAGAAAGGAAAGGGAGAAAGATCTCTGCTTAGCAGCCCTGTTCTGTTTGATCTCGCAGACAGCGGGCAATAATGAAAGAATGCTGGGACTGACGGTGGAAGGTGGTTGGGTTCCAAGTGGCCGTCTCCTTCTCGAGCTGCGAGCTATGTCTGCTGTTTGGACTTGCAGACTTCAAACATGACTGGGGGATTCCTGGAAGACAAAAGAATTCAGGGCCGAGGCTTGGATCGAAGTCAAAAATAACTCATGTCTTCATCTCAGGCAGCCAAATGGCAGCACCTTGGGGCTGGTTTGCCTGAAGACTGGAGTTATAGGTGGGGAGAGGGTCAGCTCAGGTTTGCTGTAGAGAGACAGAAGGAGCTTTACAGGGTGTGGCCCGGTGGAGAGAGATGTGAGGATGGAAACTGCTTCAGAAGGGGCCCAAGTGGAAGAGGCTTTGGATGAAAAATTATCCCTGCCGGCCCCCCTTCTGGTGGGGAGCTGCCATTTGCTTTGAGTGATAATTACAGCCCTTAATGTACCTTCCCTGGCTGCTCATTAGCTTCAGGTATCCACACACAAACTGCTCTGCTTCCTTCTCTTTCCCTTCCCAAGGCTCCTCCTGGCATTTCAGTGGAGGCCCCTTCCTTCTGGCTCCCTGGCTCTGAGCATCAGACCCTTAATACAGAGTCCTCCTGCTCTTGTGAGGCAGGTGGCAGCACCACTGAGCTAAATCCCTGGCCCCAGAGTCCTCCTGCTCTTGAAGGGTGCACTAGAGACAGACCCTTAACCTATCCTCTCCCCATTATCCCACTGGGCTGTAATTAGAGGACTCTCATTTCCTCCCAGGAGGCCAGGGCTTCAGTCAGACCCTCAGCACATTGGGCAAGGTCTGGCACATAGAGGACACCCATGGCACGCCGGTTGAATGGTGCTGTTGAGCAGGTGCCAGCTTAATCTTCCTAAAATGCTGCTCCAGTTAGAAGCTGCAACCACTCCTCCACTGCCCTCTGGGCCACTGACACTCCAGGACTTCTCCACAGGGTCCTCCTCACCCGCCTCGCCATCCTCACTTTGTGCTCAGCCCCTTAATGGTTCCCAGCACAGCCAACAGCTGTCCTCTCTGTGCCTTTGCCATAGGAATTCCTCTCCTCAGAAACCCTTCTACACTCTTGACCCCAGAGTGGCCCCTCCCTCCAAGGTCCCTCTTCACCGTGTGCTAGGACCTCTTGGAGTTTGAGCTGCTCTTCCCCAGGACTACAGTTTGGGGCTTTTGCTCCCCAGAGAAACTTGTGTTAAACAGACTTGGTCCCCAGGGTGGTAAAAGGCTTTTAGGTCAGTGGGATTGTGTCCCTGAAGGGGATTGTGGGATCTCATTCTTCCTTTTCCTTTCTTGGTTCCTGGCCATGAGGTGAAGAGTTTTGCTCTGCTGCACATGCCTGCCATGTTGTGCTGCCTGGCCACTGGTCCAAAGCAATGGGGCCAAGGGATCATGAATGGCAATATCTGGAACTGTGAGCCAAAATACACCTTTTCTTTTTATAAGTTGATTATTTCAGGCATTTTATTACAGTGTTGGGAAACTGACTAACACATCTAGACCCTTATCCTGTTCTTTATGGGCTTAGAGCGTCTCATTGAGGACTTTCAAAGAAGTCATGGTGTGGAGTGCTGCCAAAATGAAGAGCAGGACACAAATGCCAATCAGCACTGACTGCTGCTACTCATCACCAAGCCACAGGTCAGGCCTATGTGCAGCACATGCTGAGGCACCTGTGAGTGGTTGGCCCATGGCAGCTGGTGAGTGAAGGTGAGTGGAAACCACCACTGTTCCCACTAAGTCCCCTTGTGTACAGAATGTGTCAGTCCTTTGGCTGCCTGAGGTTAGGGTGGGACCGAAGGTATCAGGTAGCCCAGCCACTCCCATCCTTGGATCCCAGATGCCTGTCCCACGGCCCAGTGGTGAGACCTAGTTGCAGGTTCCCCAGAGTGGGCTGACTGGAGAGGCTGAGGAGACACTGAGGACTTCAGGAGAGAGGTGGCCTTGGGGTTGCAGAAGTCACTGGGTGTCACAACTCCCCCCAGTGGTCTCCAAATCCAGATGGCCAATTCCCTCCCAGCAGGGCCAGGGCGAGGATTCTGGTGAGGGGCTGGAATTCTTTCCTCAGAGACTCAGGAACACCATCTGCCAAGGTGAGGTGACAGCTCCTGGGGAGCAGGAGGCACTGGATCTCCTGTGGGTACTCAGGTCCTTCCTCTCCTGGCCCTGGCCTCAGGCCACGCCCCCACCTACCATCTATCCCCTGAACTAGTTAGAGGGGCATTTTTCTGAGACAGGGTCTTGCTATGTTGCACAAGTTGGCCTTGAGCTCCTGAGCTCAAGGGATTCCTCCTGCCTAAATCTTCAAGGCAGTTGGAACTACAGGCATGTGCCACCACAAATGTTTAGAAGGATCTTTTTGTTTTGTTTTCAGTACTGAGGGTTAAACTTAGCTAAGGCCATTACACTGAGCTGCATCCCAGCCCTTAAATTTATTTTTTATTTTGAGACAAGACCTCACCAAGTTGCTAAATTCCCCAGGCTAGGCTGAAACTTGCAATCCTTCTGTTTCAGCCTCCCAGAATGCTGGGATTACAGGTGTGGGCCACTGTGCCCATCTTAGAGAGATCTTTTTAAATGTTAGTCTCCTGGTCACAATCCTTGGTGGCTCCCTATTGCTCTCAGGATGAAGTCTAAGCTCTTCATAAACTCACATTCCTTCCTAACCCGGCCCTCCAGCTTGGGCGCTTTCTGTGGGACACCTTGATCTATTTTCTGGCCATTCCAAAGTGTTCCCCTTCCCTATCACACTGCTGCACGCACCCAGCCTTTGCCCATGCTGTTCTCTCTGCCTGGAATGCAATGCTTCTTTTTCACCTTTCCAAGTTTCTTGGTTATTCTTGGGGGTTGGGAGTCCTTTGGGATCCACATGGACACCCTCCTTTGGCTTCCCTGGAATCCAGGATATATTCTTGTGTTGATCAAGTCTGTTGCCCCCAATTAAACCATTTCTGTAGGGCAGGGTCCCATCCATCTCAGTATTCCCAAAGCGGGAACAGATCTCAGTATTCCCAAAGCGGGAACAGAGCTCAGTAAATGCTCACAAGTTTAATGGAGGCCGCTGCGGTCCCTGCCACCTGAGGGGAGGGCAGAGCTGCTTAGGACAATAGGGCAGTCTCTAAGCTGGAGAAGACAGGATGACAAGGGCAGCTGGGGTCAGGACACTGCAGGGCTGCTGGGCATCGCAGCAGAGTGCCCAACTCCTCCATGTGCCAGCTTCCCCTTCAAGTCCCCTGGAACCCGGCTTCTGGCTCCTTCCTGCCATTTTCCGAAGGTCTGCATAGATTAGAGACAGTCACAAAAATGACAGCAGCGGGTGGACCACGTGGTGACACCGATCTCAGGGTCCCCCCACCAGCGACTTCGGGGTCCCCAGCAGCTGCTTATCCTTCTGGGTTTCTTTCCACAAAGAAGTCAGCCTCTCTTCTGTCCCCTGAAGGCTGTTTTTGGAATCACACCCCATGCAGACAGTTATTTACAAGGAAATCTTGGCAGGATCTTGACTTGTTAGTAGAGTAGGGATTGGGGGGAGGGTGGTGAGAAACAAAAATAGTTGAAACGATCACACTTTCTGAGAGCGAGATGAAAATTGGTGTCTGTAGCAAACTCACCTAATTAGAATGGAGTTCATTTCCTTCTTGGTGTTTAAGGGGCGCAGTCATTCCTGGGCGAGCTGGTCACAGGTGGGTCCCTGGGGCTGGGTTGAGTTTGCTTTGGAAGATGACAGCATTAATCACAACTTTCGCTAATAGAAAAAGAGCCCCTGGGCCCGGGATTTAGTTCAGTGGTTCCACCGCCTGCCTCGAAACCACAAGGTCCCGATCCCCCGTACCAAAAAGAAAAGAAAAAGAAAAAGAGCCCCGGCTTCTGAGAGGCAGAGGGGCAAAGGCGAGTGGCTGAGTGAGAATGGGTGGTGGCCAGGGTCGAGGAAGGGCACAGACCAGAGGTACGGCCAGGACTACAGGGAAACGGCCCAGGTTTTTTCCTTAAAAGCTCCTTTACCTCTCTACTAACTTCATTCCTGCTTTCCCCTTTCTTTCTTTCTTTCTTTCTCTTTCTTTCTTTCTCTTTCTTTCTTTCTCTCCTTCCTTCCTTCCTCCCTCCCTCCCTCCCTTCCTTCCTTCCTTCCTTCCTTCCTTTTTGTACCAGGGATCGAACTTGGGACCGTGCGCTTGCGAGGCAGGCGGCGGAGCCACAGAGATACATCCCGGCCTGGCTTTCCCATTTCTTTACCTCCCCTCTCCCAGGCAGGACACCCCCGGGGTTCAGCCCGGGTCACAGAACTCTGAGTGGAGCGGGGCAAAGGCTTAGGGGTTGGGGCTCTCCAGCCTCCCCACCTGACTTCTCCCAGACCTCCCGGAACGTGCGATCGCAGAGAACAGACAAGCGTAAGGGTGGCTGGGGGAATCCAGCCCTCTCAAGTTAACCCTGACGTTACCACAGGAGTGGAAACCTCGCCTCTGCCCCTGTCACAAATCTGCAGCCTCCAAGTGCTCGTTAAACCGGCGGGGGAGACCAACCCCGGGCCCAGCGGGGGCTGCGGGTCACGGGGCGGGGGACGGCGCGGTCCCCACCCTGACCCGGCCGTGCAGCCGCTCGCCCGCCACCCCCGCCGCAGCGCCCCCGCCTCCCCCCAGGGCCGCGCGGGGCTGACCGATCTGGCCCTGGCCGCAGCCGTGGCGTCCGGGCCGGGGTGGGGGGCGGGGGCCCCGCGAGCAGCCCCGCCCCCGCCCGCGCGCCGCCCCCGAGGAGCCCGCGGGGAGGAGCGGATTCGGGCACAGAGCTGGGGCCGCGCGCGGCGGGCAGGGAGCGTGGGGAGCGGCGGGGCCCGGGCCGGCCCAAGGGCGCCCTCGCCGCCGCGGAGGAGCCGGGCGCGGGGACCGCGGCGGAGGCGGAGGCCGGCGGGGCGGCCAGCGCGGAGAAGTTTGGCGGCCGCGGGGCCGGGCGTCCCGGAGTCGCGGGGCGGCGGGGACTGGGGCCATGGGGGCGGGCGCGGGGTGGGCGCAGCGCGCACGGAGCCCCCCAAAGAGCCGCGCAGCGCAAAGTTAGCCCGGCGCCCCGGCCGGCCCTGGACCCCGCCTCGGCCATGGGCGAGCACCCCAGCCCCGGCCCCGCAGTGGCCGCCTGCGCCGAGGCGGAGCGCATCGAGGAGCTGGAGCCCGAGGCCGAGGGGCGGCCGCCCGCGGCGCCGGAGGACGTGAGTGCCCCCTCCCCGCACCGGCAAACTTTCTGGGGTCTCCCGGGGGGAGGGGGCTGCCCCCATCTCACCCCTGCGGGCCAACTTGGAGGTTTCAGGATGATGCGGGAGCGCCCCGGATTGCCCGAGTCCCCGCGAGTGGAGGGGCGAGGACCGGTGTCCCCCTCTCTCGCGCGCCGCCCGCCCGGCGCCCCTGAGGGACCCGCGCCGCGCGAGGACCCGGAGCCCCCTCCCCGCGCTGGTGCAGTGCCCGGGACCCGGCGCTCTCCTGCAGAGGCGGCCGCGTCACAGCAATGACTCCCTCCCCTCCCCTCCGCGACCTGCGGACTCCGCCGGCCCAGGGAGGCAGCGGGCGCCGCAGTCCTCCGTCCCCGGCCGCGCAGACCGGTCTGGTGACCCCTTTTTTCCGCTCCCAGATTAGCTCCGCTCCGGCACCTGCCTGGTCGGGACACAACTGGTCCCGCTCCCTGAATCGGGCCCGGACTGGGAGAGGAGTGCTGGGAGCGGTTTGGTCCTCAGGAGGGGATTCAGGCGTCCGAGGGTCCCCGGGGAGCGGCTAGGGAGGGGCCGTCCCAGAGGCCAGCCCTAGGAACTGGAGTTGCCTAAGCTTCTCCTCCGGGGCTTAACCTGCTCTAAGGGGTGAAAAACTGGGCGGAAGCTCCATCTGGTCCTCAGGGTGAGGAGATGGACCTGAAACCAGACCCCACAACCTACAAAACGAAAGCCAGCAAATGAGGCTGCGGAGTTTCACATCTCCTGGCTTCTGAATGGTTAAACCTATCACTTCCTTCTGGCCCTAAACCCCGGATAGAGTCTCATGCACTCAGCACAGAAACTCAGCTTTGGAAGAGAAGGGGTGGGTTTCAGCACAGGAGGAACCCCTCTTCCCAACTACCCCCCAAACCTGTAGACAAATTGTTAGTGCTTTTGCAGGGTCCAAGTTCTGCTGAGTAGGGGGTCCCTGGCCGAGCGGGGCCTGAGGGACCCGTGCTTGGGCATGCGTGCATTTGGAGAGAGTAGATGTGGATGTGAGCTGTAGACAGCAGAAGTTATCCAAGGCCCCTGGGCAGAGTTGGGCGCCTTTATTTGTTAATTGCTGGGGATCCTTCTCACTCTGCTCATCCTTCCACCTAACTGTCCCAGACCAGGGACACCGTCCTTGCTGGTCCCCCATCCCTACCGCCACCCCCTCTGTGAGTTCTCTCTGCCATTTGGGGAGCTCTGGTCAGGTTTTCTCTGGACTCCTGTGACCTGTGCCTGGCCTGGTTCTGACCTGGGCAGCAGCTGGGAGACTAGGTCAGAAACATCAGAGACCTTGGTGATAAGTGTGTCTTTCTTTCTCTTCTCTTCCTCCTCTCATGCATGGCCTTCCTCTCTACCAGCACTGGAAAGTCCTGTTTGATCAGGTATGTGAGCAGTTAAACATCCCCCCCGCCCTTCCTTCCAGCCCTCCCTGAAATCAGTCTCAGTCTCCCTGGTTGCGTGGGCTTCCCCAGCTCTGCGCTCCTGAGATGGTGACGCGGCGGGGAGGTGTGGCTTACTGCATCCCGGCTGAACAACTCTGCTCTCCAGGTAGCAGGAGGAGGCAGGCAGGCAGTGGGCTCCCCTGAGAGAATCCCTCCCCCGTCCTCCCTCCTCCCTCTGCACCAAAGCTGGGCTGATACCTTGTAGAAATTGGACAATATGTGTTGAATGGCTGCGAAGTTTCCTACCATATATGCAAAGGGATTGCAGTGGGAGGCTGGGGAGGTGGGGGAAGGGTTTGAGTTAACCACCCGCTGGCACCTTTTCTCGCTCTGCCATAGAAGGTTCACGGCCACCACTGAAGTACAATCGCTGCTGTCCTTGGGGGGTGACTCACGGTATAGGCGCTTTTGAAAGCTGATTTTGTTTCTTTACCTCTGCAACAGGAATGGGGAGTGCTGGGAGGTTACATTTGGGAAACAATGTGATTTGCAAGGCCTCCAGTTGAGGTGTGGGGGAGTGGGTTGGGAAGGCCGAGAATTGGCTTATGAATTGGGAGATGGACATTTGACCTTCAGGAAGGAAGTGGTTCTCTGCTTGGTACTCAGGTGCCATTGTGTTTCCTTTGCCGGCTTTGTCCCATGTGCAGAAGAGGAGGCAGATGTCTCAGTGTTGGCGGATAGTTCTGGTGTGAGAATGATTGTGATCTGAAGTTTGTGCAACTTTAATAGATCAGTATATTTGGACCAGAGGAAATGTGTTAGGGAAATAAAGCTGAGAAAGCAGCTTGAGCCAGACTTTCGTGCTAGGCAGGGGAAGCCTTTGAAAATTTTTAAGCAGGGTTGCTTTGGGATCCAAGCATTGCTGGAAAGATCTCATGCCGAAGTAGGAAAGAGCCAAGATGGATTTCAGGGATCAGAGAAACTAGCCTAAGGTCGCTGCCATGAATGGAGACAGCACCTTTTGTTAGCAGCTTTCTATCACTATAATGAGTACCTGAAATAATCAACTTATATTTTATATTTGGCTCATGATCTTGGAGTTCATTCCAGGATTGGTTGGCCCTGTTGCTTTTGGACCTGTAGCAAGGCAGCACTTCAAGGCAGAAGCACATAGTGGAGCAAGAGCCACTCACCAAGCCAGGCACGGTGACACTCGCCTGTAATTCCAGCAGTCTGGGAGGCTGAGGCAGGAAGACTAAAAGTTCAGGTACAGCCTGGGCAACTTAGTGAGACTCTGTCTCAAGATTAAAAATTTGGTAAAAGGGCTGGGGGGCGGGTAGCTCAGTGTGAAGGTCCTGGGTTCAATCCCTAGTACTGCAGATAACAGCAGCAACAGAAACCCATTCACCTCGTAACCATGGAGTGAAGAGAAAGAGAGTTGAGTCACATGATGAGGCCAGATCCTTCAAGTATCCACCACCTCCCAGTAGCTCCAGGCTGGGGACCAAGCTTTAGCACATCAGCCTTTGGGGTACACTTATCTGAACCATAACATACCTCAGTGTGGACAGTGATAGTGAGATTGGAAAGAAAGAAGGATGTGGCAATAAGGGAATGAGACCTTAACAGCCTGGAGTAGCCGAGAAGGACCGAATACCAATTGAGATTCTGAACTTAAGAGGAGAAGGGGGAGGGTCAAGAGGGAAAGGGGGAGGGTCGGCAAAAATGACAACTTTGGTTTCAACAAATTCAGTTTGAGGGGCCAGCTAAATACAGATGCCGGAGTGGGGTTGAAGAATCACAGGGTAAAAGATGTGGAGAACCCAGGGTGAGGATTTGGGGCTATCTTCCCCTTTTCCCATGAGGCCTGGCTATACATCTACCCGCTCCTGTCCCGAAGAGATATCGAATCTCCCTCTTGGCTCCTGAGTGCCACCCTCTCTCGCACTCTGGCCCCTAAGAGTACAGCAGCTGCTTGCCTGACGCCCTACGGAGCTACCACCAAGCTGCCAGCCCTTCACACCTCCTGCCGGATTTAGACTCAGAACCTAGAACAAAGTCTATCTAGCTTTTTCTCTGTGTCTTTCGCGTTGGATTAATTTCCTTTGCCAGTTCCTCTGTGTGTGTTTACATTTTAAGACAAACCATTTGGATGAATGGAGGAGAAACTTTAGTGGGAAGAATTTGGAACTTGAGGGAGCAGAGAGAATGTGTAACATCCAAAAATTAGCTGATGGTCCCTAAAAATCCAGTTTCTCCAACTGGAGGGAGACCCAAGGAGTCACAGGGAGTATCCCCCTTGTTCCTGGGGAGGTCCACCCAGAATTCCCTCTGGACAGATAGAATTAATTCTAGGAAATGGAACAGTATGTTCAGCCTGATATCGGCTCGCCATCCCTCACAAGGCATCAGAAGCCTGTTTCTCCCTTCCGGTTGTTGCTCTGTTTAAGGAGAGCTGCCATCTGTGTTTATGGCCCATATCATGAGTGTTAGCCATCTCTTGACCATTCTCCTGACAGGGCTAAAGGAAGAGCAGATATGAAGCTTCTCGGACACTCGGCCTCAGAAGGATGGGATATGTTGTTCAGAAAGCAGATGGAGCCTGTGTTTCTTGCCTGTGCCTCTGGCCTGGCTAATGGTAGGACTCAGACTTGCTGAACATGGTGCACATGGGTTGCCCACAGCCTCTGCCCCAGCCCCCTTTTCCTGCAGAAGTCATCGGGATAGGTCCAGTTTCAGTGAGTGGGACACTGACACCTGTCAGAGTCCCTGCAGGCCAGTGTGGCTCCTGAGTCCACCTTCCGGAAGTCAGTGGCATAGGAGGACAGAGCTAGTCGGGCATGCCCTCTCTCCCTCCCTTCAGGGGGACACCAGTGGTCACCCAGTTTCCAGTGGGTCTTCTGGGGTCTGTTTCCCAGGTGTCAGGGATAGAATCGGAATAATTCGTGTATGCTGTGTGGTTCCACAGTATGTGGGGCAGCCTTGATCTAGCATGAAGCACCTGGACCCCCAGGGCTGGGATCCACAGTGCTGGCTGGGGCACCCCTTCAGCAGAATGGCCAGGATGCCTTTTGTGGGAATAAAAGGTGAAGAAAGCAGGTGACCCCAGCCCCTCAGAAGCTTCCCTGGTCACCCTGTCATTCTGGTGTTTGGCCTGCTCAAGCAGGATGTGTAGCAGGACTCATCCACCCCACCTCCTCTTCCCCACTGTACTACATCTTCTCCAGAGTGGTCACCTGAGGGTCAGCATTTCAGTTCCCAGATGTTCCATGCGTTTGTTTCCTACTTAAGGAAAGTGTCTTTTCATATCTGTGGGATCGTTGATGATTTCTCTAAATATTTAAATAGAATTTAAAGTTACCATAAATAATCTGTTGTTGTAGTACAACATCATGGTTAAAAAAAATGTTTTTCTGTTGTTGAATCGATTGAGTTTTTCTTTCATGATACCTTCTACTGCTTCAGACCCGAGACTGTTTGCATCTCTCTCTAAATCTTATAATCATGCTGCTGTTATTTTCTACTAGTTTTTCTATGATTAAAAAACAATCACAAATGCAAGGACCCAAGTTTGATCCCCAGTACCAAAAAAAAAAAAAAAATCACAAAGCCAGGCAAGATGGTGCATGTCTGTAATCTCAGTACTCGGGAGGCCGGCCTGGACTACATAGTGAGTTCAAGGGCAGCCTGAACTACAAAATGGTAACCCCAGCTTCTTGGGAGGTTTAGACAGGAGGATCAAAAGTTCCAGACTAGCCTGGGCTACCTAGAAAGACTGTCTCAAAACAAATATGCAAATAACAACAACAAATCATATAACCCTTCACTTGCTGTCTAGTTACTCCTGTCTAGTTATATCAGCATCACTTTCTTAAGCTGGGCCTGTGGGCATACACCTGTAATCCCAGGTGGCTGAGGCAGGAAGATTGCAAGTTCGAGCCCAACCAGGGCAACATAGTAAGAACCTGTCTCAAAATTTAAAAAAAATCATGGACCGGGGATTTAGCTCAGTGGTTCCAGCGCCTGCCTTGCAAGCGCAAGGTCCCAAGTTCGATTCCCGGTAACCGAAAAAAAAATTTAAAAAATCAACAAAGCTAGGGCTGGGGATTTAGCTCAGTGATGCTGCTGCCTGCCTTGCAAGAGCAAGAGCCTGAGTTCAATCCCCAGTACCAAAAAAAGAAAAAAAGCTAGGGAATGTCTGAAGGCCCTGGGTTCAATTCCCAGTACTGGGTGGATGCGTAGGTAGGTGAGGCAAACCAAACCTTACTTATATGTTGTTTGAGAAATGGTATGATTTGGTAAATTTTTCTGCCAAAAATTTGGTTGGGCTTATTTCTGATCTATGCCACTGATGTTTATAATTTTGCACAAGTAATGTGCCTTTTAGTTATTGCTTTATATATTTTCCAGAGCTTTCTGAACAGCTCTTTTTCAGGTTATGTTTTCATCCCTTCCTGAATTCCAGGGAGGTTTGCTCTAAGGTCAAATATTTTGTCCAAGGTCAAATGGTAGACTAGTTGGTGGATGAGAAACTGAAGCCCTGTTAACCCACAAAAGGTTTTCTGGGTTGAAAAAGACAGGTTCACTGTTTTTAAAAAGCCTCCAAGACCTCTGAATGTTTAAGGAGGAAAATGGTCTGGAGCAGAATCTGTTATGTCAACAAGGCACAATTGCTTTTGAGCTCAAAAGAGCAAGAAGGAAAGGTAGAATTGGAAATCACTTGATTGTGTCTCCCTTTTCCCCTTCATAACTGCAAACATACATTTCCAAGACCACAAAAAGAGACCCCACTTTTGCTCGTATCTGCAGTAGACAGGAAGTAGATACACATGGACTGCCCCAGCCAAGTTACACACATGTGCTACAGAGCATGGAGCAGCGTAGCTGGGCTATTCAGAGCAGACCCCTGGATTTGAAGACAGATAGACCTGTGGACCCAGATTCAAGTCCTACTGACTTTGTAACTAGGGATAGTTACATGATCTCTCTGAGCCTTTGTTGCGTCCTCTGTAAAAGGGGGGTGATGATCTTTAACTCCAGAGTGATTGTGGGAATGATGTGGATATGGAAACTCCCGTGCAGTATCTCATTCCCAGTGGACACTTGACAGATGTGTTTGACGGAATTGGAACTGCTGGGAAGTAGCACAAGGGCTACTTTGAGATTGGACCCCAGTACAGTAGGGAAGGCAGCTCCTCAAGAGAGCTGCTTCTGAGCCCAGAGGATTTTTCTGCCTTCTTTCTCCCAGTGTCTCCCCTGCCCAGTACCCTCCCCTCCAGCCTGGGGGGCTCCCCCTGGCCTGACCCTGATGCCCACCTCATTTGTAGTCTCCCTGCAAGTGGAGACCCAGATGAGACCTCCAAATGGATTAGCGAGGAGCCACAGAGAAAACACCTGCCCTAGAGACAGCAGCCCCGGAACACAAGATTAAGCAGCAGAGCTGGGTTCCCAGAGAGGGACAAAGCCCTGGGTTTAACTGAAGCCCTCCCTCAGGCTCTGCACCCCTGCCCCTTATCAAGTGGCCTCCAGGACCCTTGAGGCTATGGACTTGCTCCACCACAAAGCCAGCTTCCCTGCCCTGCCCCAGGCATGCTGGAGTTAACCCTTTCCTCCCTGTGCACTGGAGAGCAGCTGGACTGTAGGGTGAGGGGGTGGAGCCCTTGCAGCCTGGTGGCTGCCCGACTCATACTGGGCACACACAAATCTGTGCTCGTGACAGGTCAGACTATAGCCTGGCACACTCTATCTTGGGTTAAAATATCCTCTCTAGCAGCAAGCTCTGATCACAGGGCCGCCACACTTGTGTTGGCATCCTGCCACCATGTGGCTGCTGGCACCTTGAGGACCACAGGTTATTAAAAGATCAATGGAAATGTCTTGTCCTAGCTGGTCATTTTGCAAATTAGGAAAGAGAGGTCAGTGGCATTCTGAGGTCACTTGGTGTGATGGTGCGAAAGCTCCTATGTTCCTGCCACTAGGCCCTGCAGACTCCCCTTTGCTTATGTGGTGTCCTGAGTGGTGACTAAGGCAGGTGGGTGAGAGGACACCTATCTGGCTCCTAGCTCTGCCTCCAATAGCTGTGTGACAAGAGCAAGCCAGGCATCTCTCCAACCTTCACATTTCTCATCTGCAGGCTACCTAGAATGGTACTTGCCCCTCAGGGTTGTGAGGATAGAGTGATGTATGCCTAGCACCTGGCACAGCAGGTAGCGAGCATTTCGTAAACCTTGTTATATGTTACTGGAATTTAAAGAAATGAATAGTTGGGCTGGGGATTTAGCTCAGTGGTTCTGCCACCTGCCTCGAAAGCGCAAGGTCCTGAGTTCGATCCCCGGTACCAAAAGAAAAGAAATGAACAGTTTTCAAAATGGGCACTGACATGTCATTGATCTGGGCCTGGTACCAGGGTATCGAAGCCACCAGTCCAGACTCCTTCCTCCCTGACCTTCTGACCACTCCCGAACTTTCCAGACAGAGAGGAGCAGGCTGCCTGGGCGGTGTCAGTGGCTACGAGCTTCCTTCTGCTCACCTGGCTCATCTGCCTGCTCAATGGAGGTGAAGGGGCCAGGTGTCTGGGCACGAGGTAGGCTGGGCCAGGTCTCTCTGCCTAGTGTTTCCATGTGGCAATTCCTGCTGGACTGTTAGTTGGTGACTGTTGGTGAGGTTGGGCCCAGGGAGCTGTCTTGTGTTACAGAAATGAGTCTGTGTGCCTTGAGTTGTAGGTAGCCCTCACCTTGCCATGGGTTTTTGGGTTTTTTTTTTCCTTTGGTACCGGGGATTGAACTTGAGCTCTTGAAGGCTCTTTTGAAGCAAGGTACAGACTGAGGTGGGACAATTTCTTTGAGGGAGCAAACACTGAGTTTCTACTGTGTACAGACATCTGTCATCTCAGTTTGATTCCTCAGCAGCCCCATGAGGTGAAGGTGCTGTCCTCTCTTTACAGAGGAGGAACCTAAGGCCCTAAGAGTAGAGAGAGGAGGCCTTGCCCAAAGACAGAGCTAAGTGAGAAGAAGCCTCTGCAGTGTGTGTGGGGGAGTGTTTGTCCCCAAGGCTTCTGGGGACTTCTGAAATGGGCAGGAGGGCTGCAGTTTAGTGCCCCTTCCTCCTGCCTGCCTGCTCCTGGTCTGCATCTGCTTTCCTCCCCTGGTAGCTTCCAGGAGAAGCAGCAGGGGGCAAGGGTTTAGACTGCAGGGGAGAGACAGGGTTGGCGTCGGGCCCCCTCCCTGCTCCCACCTACTCCCCTGCTCTCTGAGACTCCTGGCCTTATGGCCATGACTTGGCTCCCATCCCCAGGCAGCCCTGACGGGCTGGGCCAGATGAGTCAGCTGGGCTACTATGTCTGCTCCTGGTACCCAAGGGGCCTGCCTCTGAGTCACAGCCCTCAGCCGCCCCCTCAGAGCCTGTGGCACGGCCAGAGCAGGGGAGGGAGAGCCATCCGGAGAGCCATCCGCATGCCTGGGAGACCTTGGGGTGGCACTGAAGAGGTCATGCAGGGTCTTTGAGGGGCCTGCACTTAGGTGGGAAGGCCAGGGCCAGCCTGCTCCATCCAGTGTCCTGCCTGCCAGGGAAAGTCTGGAAGCCCCTCTTTACCCTTGCTGCCCAGGGGTTGGGAGAGCAGATGGTTTTCTGGAAACTGATTTTTTTTGGTACCGGGGATCGAACTCGGGTCCTTGCACTTGCGCAGCAGGCGGCGAAACCACTGAGCCAAATCCCCGGCCCTGGAAACTGATTTTGCAGTTACCTGCCTGGACCCAGGCCCTGATGACCCCTTCTCTGCTGAGGGCAAGGTGTTCAGCTCCAGCCTGCCAGCCCCTGGGACCCAGCTCTTTGACCTACAGGAAAAGGGATGCTCAGGAAAAGTCCCTTGTGAAGCCCAAGCTGTTTCCCCAGTCCCCCAGAATAGCAGCTGAGTGAGCAGAAAGAATTCAGCTGGGAATCCTGGAATCACTGCAGCCTCTCCTGCTCTCAGTCAGGGACAAGTCCTGGCCAAACCCCAGGAGAGCACTAGGGCTCCTGTGCCTCCATCTGGCGAGGCCAGAGGGCAGGAGGGGTCAGAAGTGGCCTGAGGGCCAGGTCCCTTCCCTTCCCTGGAGCCTGAAGACTTTGGAGATCTACCCCTCACCCCATCTTGGAGCGGGCAGGTGTCTTCCTCACCTGGATGCTGCGGTCAGGCTGGATACCTATGAAGACCTCAGTTTCCTTACCTGTTAAACAGAGCTAATCACACTTTATCTGGGGTTGTTGTGAGAGTACAAATAATAGATTTGGGAAAGTCTGTATTTTGAAGAGTCAGGGAGAAGGTCAGGGGACAGGCACAAGGTGGTTTTCTCTCTGGGGCAAATTAGCATCCTCATTTGCAAGGAAGAACTGGAAGAGAAAGCCTCACTCCTGTCACATCGCCTGCTGGCCTCAGCAGCTGCAGCCTGCACCTAATTTACGGGGCTGTAAAAATCCTCGAATGGGCCAGACTTCCCTGGTGGGCTGTTGGGTGAGGACAGCTCCACTGAGCCGTAAACTCCTGGGCAGCCTCGTTAGTTCTGCTATGCTCAGAAGCCAGGAACCCCACCCTGCGCAGCAAGGAGCAGCAGCTGCTGGCACCTTTCCTGGCTCCAGCACATGTGCCCTGTGGTGCTTTCCCTTGGTGGACAGAGAGGAGATGGGATGGTTCCCAGCTTCCCACCTTCCTGACCCAAGGAAGCTGATGGCAGCTGGCTCATTGGCCACAGGTGTTGCTGCCTTTGGGGTCTTTGCCAGAGCTCAGCCCTCACTGATGTCCTGGGCCACTCCAGATACAACAGAGGGAAAAGGTCTTCCTGGGAGAGAGAATCCAAGCCCTGGGAGCAGGAACCAGATGTGTGCTTGTCCTGGAAATACAGTTTGTGTGGGCTATACACACTGTAGATGTGCAGTAGATGGGTCCCCTCCTCTGTCTCTTCTGCTTCGCTGCTGCTGGGTAAATAGGAGCCTTGGCAGGCTCGAGGCCCTGCAGTCTGGAGGGGAAAAAAGCAGTGCTGCTGTCCTGGGTGCTGAGCAGGCAGATCCCAGCTCCAGCGGGGGGTTTATTCTGAGAGCTCAGCTCTGCGGCCCCATTAGGCCCGTCACTGATTTCTGGGCCTCTCCTGGGACCTGCTGTCCCCAGTCAACCTCTGACTGGGCCTGGATCCCACAGACTTCTAGCTGTGCTGGAGGATTCCAGCTGTCTTGAGCCGGTGTTGTTCATGAGCTGCAGGCAAAGGCTGGGTCTGGGCCTCACAAAAGAGAACCATGACGCTACTTTGTATTCATGCATTTTCATAAAGAGCATTCCATGCGGTGTTACTGTGATCAAAGGTTAAATTAGTTTAGAAAATGTCAGGCTGAGCAAAATCAGACAGATTTCTAGCCTGGAGCTTTCACTACAGTTCTATGCATCAAGCCTCTCTAAGAGGGTTTCTCATGCTATGGGACCACAGAACCCTTATCTCAATGGGGAAATCATACAATGGAAGAGGATGGAGAAAAAACAAGAGAGGGCAAGGCTGGGGCCAGTGATGCAAAGGAGGAATGTCATTTGCATCTTGACCACGGACTCACTCTTTTGACCTTGAGCTAGTTTCTTTTGCTCCTTTTGGTCTCTGTACCTGTCTCCCCATCCATAAAATGAGAGTGATGCGTGGACCTCAGCTGATCCTTAGTAGTTAAGTGTCAGCAGGATGGACTAGGGTCTCCCTGACTTTACCCACAGTGTCCTAGTGATGGGGGGGAATGCAGGCCCTGGACTCTTCTCTTTGGTGAGAATGTACTGGCATCAACTACCATCAGCTCAGACTCAAAGCTCAACTGCCTCAGTCCTATCCCCACCCCATAAAGTACAGCGAATAATAGTATCCGCAGTTAGCAAAGGGGGCATCATTAATGGCCATGTTGGAAGAACAAGTGTCAACCAGCACAGTGCCCCACAAACCAGGACAGATGGTGACATGAGGCTCCAGTAAGGTGATGCCTGATAATGCAGTGAACATACCATATATTTTTGTTCGGGGTTTGTTTGTTTTTGTTTTTGAGACAGGGTCTTGCCATGTGGTTCAGACTGCCTTTGAGCTCTCTATGTGGCCCAGGCTGGCCTCGAACTCACACATCGATCCTCCTGCCTCACCCTCCCAAGTACTGGGATTAGAAGCATGCACCACCATGCCTAGCTTGGTTTGGTGTTTTGAGACAGGGTCTCACTGTGTAGTTCAGCCTCAGGTCCCACAGCCTTTAGAACCCTGCCATGCAGTTTAAAAACCACCCAGGTTCCTTGCAGCTCTTTAGACCATGATTTATGAGTTCCTAACCTACTGTCTTTCCCAGTATCCTCAGGGTCGTCTGGCAGCACAGACCTAAGCAATCCCAGCTCCCCTTCACCCCACATGTGGAGCCCTCATGAGAAGGATTCAGAACAGAGCATCAGCTGCCCTGTGGGCTGTTCGAGCTGTGACTTTCCCTTTTCCCACCCCCATCTAAATATGGCTGCCTTAGGTGCACAGTATGTATGTGAACTTTCTTTCATTTTCCTGGAAGGGAGCCCTCCTACCACTTAATCTGTGGAGCAACTGAGGCAGTGTGGTTGAAAGGAGCTGCCCCAGGGTCAGGGATTTAGCTCAGTGGCCCCACGCCTGCCTTGCAAGCACAAGGTCCTGAGTTCGATCCCTGTACCAAAAAAAAAAAAAAAAAGGAGCTGTCACAAATGGCACAACAGCTGGAGATGGAGGCTTCTTCTGCAATTTCCCCCACCCCCACCTCTTGTCCCAAAGAAGGGGAAGGAGCCCCAAATGGCAGTAATACACAGCTAAGTGCTCCAGGAAGGGGCTCAGGGTAGAAGATGGCTGTGGGAGGGTTGTGTGTATGTGTGTGTGTGTGGCCTTGGACTGGGAAGAGATGGGGACCTAGGGGATTAGGGGCCAGAAGCCTGTGCACTAGGAGGATTAAAAGGCCCCTTGCAGTACAGAGTCTCTGGAAGCTCTTTTCAAGGCCAGGGCAGGTGGGTGGCAGGAGATATAGCAGGGAGGCTCCTTATTCCTTGCCTTTCTCCACCCTCTGCTGCCCCCTTCTTCTGCTTAGGCTGATTGTGACACCCACCCCACCCCCCAGCACCAGGCCCTATTCAGGAGGCAGCTCTAGGACAACACCTCCCTGGCTCCTGGCTCCCTGCTTGGTGGGTCCCTGCCACATTCACAGCACATCTCTAGCTACCCAGCCAGCCCGGCCCCCAGCCCTGCTGAGGTGGGTGAATCCAGGGCACAGGGACCTGAGGGAAGGGCACTTCTGGAAGCTTCTGCACATTATTAACAAGGAAATTGCATTTACGGGCTTGCTGGCCTGAAAGCTCCAAGCCACACTCCTAGTAAGATCTCCCCTTCTAAGGTGTGAAGGAGGCCAAGGGGCAAGATGTATGCCCGGAGAGGGCCCACTATGCCTTCTGGTGCAGAGCGCCCCCACTTAAGAGAGGCAAGCCAGTGGCCACCTTGGGTTTGCTTCTGCCACCGCAAATTGGGGGGGAAGTCAGCCCACCCTGCAGATGGAGCAGTCAAAGTTCGAGCCGTCTACACTGAACTAACAAACCCTGTTAGGATTTTGCCTGTTCCTTGCTATACTGCCATTCATCCTCCTTTAGAAGCCCCCAGATTCCTTCTGGGGCCATGGGACCTGCCACGCCCCTGCCTTCTGGGCATGCGCAATCTCTCTCTTCTCCCCATCTCACTCCCCTGCTCCTGACCCCTATGCCCATGTCAGCTTCTGCCCTTGCCCTGCCTTCTCAGGTGATGGCAGTGGTCAGAGTGTCCTGTGTGTGTTCAGACCCAGGCAACTAGCCCTATCCTGCCTCCCCTCCCCCTAGTCACCCTCCAGAGTCCCTGAGGCCTCATTATTAGAGTCGCGGTGACTCCCCATTGTCTGCCCTGTCTGGCCCTGGCATGAAAGGTAGAGTTTTGGCAGAGAATGGAGGCTCGGTCTGATTCCAGCTCATTCTCTGCGGCAAAAAGCCTGTAATGTGCTGGGGGCAAGCTGGGCTGGGGGCTGGAGGAGCCACAGGGCATCCCCTGTCACTAGGACGACAGCAGGGAGCCCTGGTGGGGGAGGGCAGGGAAGGGCGAGGAGAGCAGGTGGCTCTTTGTCTGGTGTCTGATCCCAGCCCAGCCCCGCCCCATTGTCCTCCCAAGCCTTGAGGAGGCCCCCAGGAGGGGTCTGGCGTCCCTGTTCCCAGCGCATGCAAAACCACAGGGCTCCCTCCCTCTCCCCCTTGCTTAGCCCACTGGGGATCTTCCCAGGACCCGAACCCACACCCCTGCCCCCATCTCCTCACCCAGCACTGAAGCCCTCATGCGACTGGTGCTCAAGTGGCCCCCAGGGATGGAATCAGAACCCTGGCAGCCACTCCACGCTCCTTCAGGTTCAGTTTCTGTATCTGAGCAGTAAGGTGGGCAGAGTGTTGCAGCCCAGGGCTCCTTTCTGCCTTAAGCCTGTCTGTTTTGGGCAGGATCATGAGGCCCTAGAAGCCCCCACCTCCAGGTCTGGGTCTGCCCTCAGCTCTTTGGTCTTTGGGTTTTGATTCTGAGCAGCAGAGCAGCCCTGGCCAGGGAGGGGCAGTGGTGGTTGAAGGTCAGTGGCAGCCAGAGGCAGCTACTTCACTTCTCCATGTGAATTTTTCCAGGCCTTTATTTTCTCATCTGTAATATAGAGATGCTAATAGGATCTGCTACATTTGTTGTAGAGGGGCTAAGAAATCATAAATGTAAGGTACTTAGAAAGTGTTTGGCCCCGTGAAACATTGCAAATATTGCGTTTTTCTTTGCCTGAAGATGTTTCCAGAGCAGGGGATAAGTGAGTTCCTTGGAATACTTGATGTAAACTGAAAACCAAGAGCTGGATGTGCATGCCTGTAATCCCAGCACCGAGAGGCCACGGGAGGAAGATTGCAGCAAGTTTGAGGCTATGTAGCAAGACCCTGTCTCAAACAAACAAACCAAACACTGAAAACCAAATAGATGTCATCCCTGAAACCTGTTATTTTTGTTGGAGGATTGGGGAATATGCGGATTTTAAAATAGACCTCCTTAGAGATGTCCTCCTGGTAGTCTTGGGGAGGAGAATTGAAAGTTTGACTGTGACTGTTGCTCTTGGTTTGGCTTCGAAATGCTGCACACAGTATCTGCTTTCCCAAAATAGTCTTCAGTGACCTAATCCAGAAAAGGGGGGAATGTGAGTTTGGCCTTCTGGACTAGTCCTACACACACCTCCATCTCAGATGTCCATGTCTGTCGCCATCTATTTATTTACTTATCTGTTGAGTGGTGCTGGGGCTCAACGCCAGGACCTCACACATGCTAGGCAAGCACTGTACCACTGAGCTAACCCCTCCAGCCCACAGCAGCTTCTACAGGGAGCCCGGGATCTCGGGCGGGGATGCCTTTCACAGACAGGAGTACTCTGCATCCGAAAGCAGAGGAGAGGTTCTTGTTTCCTGCTGGGCATATGGGGTGGGCTCTGAGAGGAAGGAGGCACACGGAGATTAAGGGCTTCTCTGGGAGAGAGGAATAAGAGGCTGGCTTTTCTAACTGAACCCATGAAGATATTCATGGAAAATTAGTGCCTGTCTGTTCATCTAAACACCCCTGTCTATCCATCCAACAAATCTTGATTGAGTGCTGATAGCGCAGCTGTGTGTGAGCACCTGGGGGCAAGTGATACCAGCCTGCCTGGAGCTGCAGTCAGCAAGGAGGTGGAAGTGTTGGAGGCCAGTGCGAGCAGGAGACCTGGAGTCCGTCCCTGGCAGGGGAGCAGTGGGGACGAGCCCTGTCTCAGGAGAGCCTTCCAGAGGGGACATGCCAGTAGTTGGGAGGAGTGAGTGATTTCAGTGTCCCAGGGAGATTGGGGAGGAAAAGGAATCCTAGATGGAGCAACCTAGGTATGCAAAGCTACAAAGTAGCTCATGCCTGTAATTCCAGCCACTAGGGAGGCTGAAGCAGGAGGACTGCAAGTTGGAGACCACACGGGACAACTCAGCAAGACCTTGTCTCAAAATAGAAATAAAAATAAAAAGGCTGAGAGTGCAGCTCGGTGGCAGAACACTTCCTTAGCATGCATGTGGCCCCGGGTTCAGTCCCCAGCACCACACACACCCCAGAAAAGAACTCACAGAGCTGATCCACTGCTGTCTTGCTTCTCCCACAGTTTGACCCTGGCAACACAGGCTATATCAGCACAGGCAAGTTCCGGAGCCTCCTGGAGAGCCACAGCTCCAACCTGGACCCGCACAAACGGGAGGTGCTCCTGGCTCTGGCTGACAGCCACGAGGATGGGCAGATCTGCTACCAGGACTTTGTCAACCTGGTGAGCACTCTGGGGCCCTTGCTTCTTTGGGATTTTGGTTTAGACACATGAAAGAAATTTAGACAAAGGGACCTGTTGGCTCACAGCATTGAAAAAGCCCAGGCAGGCTTCAGCAAGAGAGAGGGCACCGCTAGGGACCTGGTTTCTCCTTGTCTCTGGACTCTGCTTCTCTAGTGGTTGCTTGTCCGCAAAGCAGCTCCTGGCAATTCTAGGCCTTCCCATTGTGGAAGCAAAGTGACTACAGCCACTCCAGCCCTTACACTCTCAGCCCACACTATGCAGAGAGAGTCTTTTCTTGTGGTTCCTCTTGCATAAGGCCTGGGATTTCCTCCCCTCCACTGATCTAGATCGAGTCAGTGGGATGTTAGTTGACTCAAACCAATCAGTGACCATCCTGATGTGCAATCCGTTCCACCAAAAGGAAGGGCTGGAAGCAAGGAGGAGATTGTTGCTGCCAGGAGGAGGAGCTGGGGAAAGGATGCTGTGAAGGTCAGGTCAGGCCTCCCTTGGAGCACATGATAGAGGCCAGAGTTCATCAGGCCTGCTGGCAGCTGTCCTGGATATCGGACGGGCTAGAGATGGAAGGCTCAGGAATCCTCATCCTGCTCCAGGAGCAGAAACTTCCTCCTTCCGGGGTCAACGTGTGCTGTTTGGGGCTATTGTGGCAGGATTGGAATGGGTCAGGGTTAAGCAGGCATCATTTGGGATGGACAGAACATCGGGAGAACTGAACAAACAGATGATACAGGACTGGAAGTCTTCACTTGGCCCCCGTTGGTGATGGGGAGGTGGCGCCCTCTTGTCAGGTTCCCCATGAGGGGGCAAGAGTAAAACAGCTTGTGTGGGGCGGGAGATTTAGCTCAGTGGTTTCGCCACCTGCTGCGTAAGCGCAAGGACCTGAGTTCAATCCCCGGTACCAAAAAAAACAAAAAGCCCCAGTTTGTGTGAAGTTCTCCCAGGCCCCTGAAGTTCAAAGGCACCAGAGGCACTCGAGCTCTGTGGTGTGGGGCCCAGGCAGGGCAGGGGTTGCTGTGCCAGCCTCTTGCTGAGGGCCAATGTGTTCTAGGGAGAGTGCGAGTGCGGCAGCTGCTGTGGGTGGCAGAATGAGACCTGGCTGGGGAGCTGGAGGGGGAGCGGGGACAGTCAGGGTGCCCACGATGGGCGGTGGAGGTGTGTGTGTGTGACTGGAGGCCTGCAGTGCCACCCATTACTGGGCATGGACAGGCTCCTGCAGCCCCAGCACGGGCTTGTGTACCCACCAAGATACCTGCCTGACTCAGGGTGGAGCAAGGGCCTCCTGAGCCAGAGCGGCTGGGTGGGAGCTCTCGATAGCCCGTGACTTGTTGCTCTAGAGATTTCTCCATTCCAGTTCTGAGCTTGGTGGCCAGGACTTGGGGTAGAGCTGCCCTGGAGACCAAATGAGGAAGGGACTCACTGGGGAGCTGTGGGCGGGCAGAGAGTTCAGGGCCTGGGCAGCAGTCTTTGCCACTCACTGGGAACAATCCTCTGGGCCTCCATTTTCCTGTTTATAAAATGAACCCCAAACTTCATGCAGGATTATAGCAATCATCCAATATGATAAAGGACTATCTCTGAAGGTTGTTGTTCTCTTTTAATGTTCTTCCACCAGGGAAACTCCTCTGCATCTTTGGTGGGCCTTTACATGCCCCAACCTAAGCAGAACAAATCAGACTTGTCCCCTACAGTGCTTTTCCAAGGCCTCCTTTATAGCACAGAACACATTGCATACAGCTGAGCAGAGAGGGTTGTCCTATATGGGTGTACAGGCTGTGTACTGTGCAAGGATGCTTGAGTGAGGGGCTGAAGTCAGGCTTGGGCTTTGTTCACCAAGGCCTGGAAGAAGAGACTCCTTTATATAATTGGCATAAATGCTCTGTATGGATAGCTTGGGCTCTGGAGTCAGATGTGGATTTTAATCCTGACCAATTTACTGGGAGTCCCTTAGGAAATGACTCACCTTCTCCCAGCCTCAGTCCCATCCTCATGCTGTGGGAACAATGCCACACACCAGACAATGGTGATGCTCTCTCGCTGCCCTTCACCCTTGCCTCCCCTGTGAGCTTCACGAGGCCCAGTGGTGTGGTTATGGCTGTGGCTGGCACAGCTCTAGGCACGCTGAGTCCGCCCTGAGCAGCTGCCACCTCTCAGCAGTGAGCATGTGTGAGCGTATGTGCCGTGGCTGACAGGGGCTGGGGCAGAGAATGGCAGGAGTGGCTATGAAATACTCTGGCAGTGGGATCCGCTGTGTACATGACCTGTGGTGGACATGACCTCCCAACTCCTGAGAAGCAGCAGCTCTAAACGCTGTGGGTGTGGAGGGGACCAGAGTGGGACAGTGGAAGCGTTCATCGGGGACATCCCACTGGAGGGATGGCCTTGGGGTCAGGCAGGGGAGGGGCGAGACAGGGCCTGGGGAGGAAAGACTGGCTCTGCAGTACAGGCTGCACACCGGGCCTGCTCTGAACCCAGTCCCCTTGCTACTCTCCTCCACCAGGGCTCAGATCCTGCACCGTGCCAGGCCTGCCTGCTCATGGCTTCTGGTTTGTCCTGGGGCCCACTGCTTGGCCCACCTCCCCCCAGAGCCAGTTAACCAAAGTTCTCCAGTCTGCCAAGCTGTGTTCTGCAGACACTACCCTACCCATCCTGCGCTTCTTACGCAGACTGGCCTCCTCCAGGAGGCCCTTGCTGACCGCCCTGGATAGTTGGGTCCCCCTGCCTGCTATGCTAGCACAGCAGTTGTCACTCTGAACGGTGATGGCTGGCGACCGCTCTGTCCTGGGCACACTGTGTCGGGTAACCTGACTGACGCTTAGACATTGCTCAGTGAATTGCGGTGGCAGGGAGATGCCTACGAGGGTGGATGGAAGGTGGGTGGTACAGATGCAGGCTCTGCGTCTGAACTTGGTTGGTCTCTAAAACTCCCTTGCCGTATGTCCCCAGATGGTAGAGTGGGAGTGTCACAGTCCAACAGGTAGACCCAATGTGAAGTGCTTAGATTGCCTTCTGACACCCTAGGAGAGCAGGGAATTTGCTTCTTATTGTTTTGTTGTTGTTGTTGTTGTTTTTGGTACCGGGGATCGAACTCGGGTCCTTGCGCTTGCGCAGCAGGCGGCGAAACCACTGAGCTAAATCCTTGGCCCTGCTTCTTATTAATTGTTACAGGAGACAGGGAAATGTAGGGTTAGCCCTGGCCAAAGAGACACACTGGGTGGGGAGCAGGTGGGGGGCTCCCGAGGCCCCAGCTCTGACCCTCTCCCCACCCGTGCCCTGCACAGATGAGCAACAAGCGCTCCAACAGCTTCCGCCAGGCCATCCTGCAGGGCAACCGCAGACTGAGCAGCAAGGCCCTGCTGGAGGAGAAAGGGCTGAGCCTGTCACAGCGCCTAATCCGTCACGTGGCCTATGAGACCCTGCCCCGGGAGATTGACCGCAAGTGGTACTACGACAGCTACACCTGCTGCCCACCACCCTGGTTCATGATCACTATCACACTGCTGGAGGCAAGGATGGGGGTGGGGAAGGGGCGGCCCAGCCTTGGGGGAGAGGGTGGGGGCATGGGGAGAGGAGCCAAGAGGACAGTGGGGATCTCGGGAAGAGGGACACCTTCTCCTCCACCATAGGGCGATGACTGGGGCTCCAAGAGCTGTTGTCCTTGTCAGTCACACCTGTTACAGTGAGTGCAGGAGCTGCCGTAACCCAGGACGGCCAGATGGCCCAAGGGTGACTGCATCCAGCGGTGCTTGCTGCTGAAGAGTCCTGTGTGGCTGCCCCACTGAAGCAACAGCAGCAGAAACAGTGCAGCAAAGTCCATCGTTTGGGGGGATTTAGCTAGGCAGACTCAGAAAGCCCTGTCTGCAGACGGGCAAGGCGGAGCAGCCAGTGGCTCCCAGGACTCCCTTTCCCTTGGGTAGAGGAGGACCAAGCCCCGCCTCACACTCCCCCAGGAAGGATGTCTCTATTAGGCCTCGGGTGCTTTCTAAACACAAAAGAATTGCACAGCTACCCTGGGAGGGAGTGTTTATGAACAGGGAAGAGTGGGCCTGACATACTTTAACGAACATTCTCCTCTCAGGGAACTAGCCATGCCTGTTATTACACAAAAAATTCTCCTGCTTAGGCAACAGAATCTGAAGGTACCGCTTTCCATGCCAGTGCTGTGTGTGATAGGAAGAGGTCCTCTTGGCTGCTCAACCTGGGTACCTGTGCGGCCCACCCCACCTCCAGCTCCCAAGTGGATGCTTGGCTTCCCTTCGGCATTTTATGATCTTCCATGTTTCTCTTCCAAAGCCACAGGCCTAATTACGGCTTCTGCATATGGTCTTGTAAAGTTCTTGCCTAATCAAACGGCGGGAGCATTCAGCTTTGTGGCATCTTTCTTCTTTTTTGCTAAATCGGAAATATCTGGTCTGCTAGCCAGAGTGCATGTTTGTTGTTATGGCTTCATCCAAGTATGGATTGAAGTTGCAATTTCTCTGAGATACTCTCGGACTCCTTCTGTGACCACTCACTGTGTTGGTCTATTTATTAACTTGTACTTCAAGACCAATAATAATGAGCTGCCTTGGGAGCTGTATTTGCTGCCAGGCCACCCGCACAGTGTTAGGTGGACAGAACGCTTCTCAGAGAGCCCAGAAGGTACAGCTGCCAGGGGCCTGAGCCCTGCTCCAGCTTGGCCCTGCTGGTCCTAACCCGGCATTCATTGTGGCCTCCTTCTCACTGTGCCTGGAACAAGGATGGCTCCTTGTATACTTTATCAGGACCACTGTGGAAATCTGGGCATTGCTACCCACATCCAGATAAGGATACTGAAGACCAGAAAATTCAAATAATTCATCCAAGTTGGTCTAAAGGAGCCAGATTTTGAGTCCAGATTACTTTAATTTTCCAGAACCGTCAGCTGTGTAAGCTTGAATCACCAATCTAGAAAAAAATGGAAAATGCTCAAATAGCTGCAATAACTCTCTCAAAGCCCTTGTGCTAAAGCCAAGGCTTTTGTTTTAGGTACAGTTCTAGTAATGTGATTCTCTGGTTCCATGATGGATAGGAAATAGAAGGAACACAAAGGGGAAGCTACTAGAAGGGGCCCAATACCAGGAAGCAATAAGAAGTTAACAGTTATCTGGGCATGGCAGTGCCTCCCTATAATCCCAGCACTTCCTGCAAGAAGATCACGGGTTCAAGCCCAGCCTGGGCAACTTAGTGACTTAACAAGAACCTGTCTCAAAATAAATTTTTTTTAAAGGGCTGGGATGTATCTGGTACGAAACCCTTGAGTTCAACCCCCAGTACTCTTAAAAAAGAAGATTTGAAAGTGCAGATTAGCAGAGAGATTTGTACACCCATGTTCATAGTGACAAAAGGTGGAAGCCACCCAAGGGTCAATGGACAGAGAACAGGTGGACATGTGACAGGTACATGTAATGGAATATTATTCAGCTTTTGAAAGGAAGGAAATTCTGACACATGCTATGGCAATGGCAGAATCTTGAAAAACTATATGAAGTAAAATAAGCCATTCACAAAAGGAGAAATACTGTATGAGTCTCCTAATAGAAGGTCCCTAAGTACTCAAATTGATGGAGACAGAAAGTAGAATGGTGGTTGCCAAGGGATAGAGTGGGGACTGGAATGGAGTTAGTGTTTAATGTGTAGAGTCTCAGGTTTGCAAGAGGAAAGGAGCTCCGTGCAGGGATGATGGTGACCATAGCAGTGGAAATGCACTGATGCCTCTCAATTTCACACTGAAAACTGGGGACGATAGGAGCTTTTATGTGTATTTCACCACAATCTTTTCTCCCCTTTATTCCTCTTTCTTTCTTTTTGTTTTTTATTTTGTGTGTGGGGAGGTACTTGGTACTGAACCCAGGGTCTTCACACTGAGCTCCATCCCAGCCCTTTTTTTTTTTTTTTGACAGAGTCTTGCTAAGTCACTAAGTTGTCCAGGCCAGGTTCAAACTCATGATCCTCCTGGCTCATCCTCCCAGAGTACGGGGATTACAGACATGCTCCACCACACCCAGCGTGTGTTGTTTTAAATTGACCGGTGTGGAATGACTGCAGTTAAAGTTTAAATCCTCCCAGCCCTTCCTGTGTAGCAGTGAAGGAGTGAGGCAAAGAGACCAGGTGATCCTGTAACACAGGGGTCTTGGGGCGGGGGGGCGGTGGTGGAACGCTTTGCGGACGCTGGCTGGGGGTACCTTTTGCTCTCTGAGAAGGAAGGATGACAGTGTCCTGGAGGGTGCTCAGTGCTCGTACCTCGTAACAGGACTTCTTTGGTCTGTGCTTTGTCCAGATTGCCTTTTTCCTCTACAACGGGGTGTCACTGGGTCAGTTTGTGCTGCAGGTGACCCATCCACGCTACCTGAAGAATTCTCTGGTTTACCACCCCCAGCTCCGAGTGCAGGCTTGGCGCTACCTGACGTACATCTTCATGCACGCCGGGTGAGTACCCATCTTCTCTCATTGCTGTCAGAGTTCTACAGATAAATAATTGTCCAGATCACCCAGTGATATATATATTTATTTTTTCTTTTGTGGTGCCAGAGTTTGAACCTAAGCCCTCACACAATCTAGGCAAGTGCTCTGTCACTGAGCTACAACCCCAGACCCCAAAATATCTTCTTCTTGGACACACAATTTGAGACAACTGCTTGAAACTCATCTAATACAAAACTATACAAGTCAGGGGTTTTTTTGTTGTTTGTTTGTTTATTTTGGGGAACTCAGGACCTTGTGCTTGCCAGGCAGCCACAGCACCACTGAGATACAACCCTGGCTCATATGTTTTTTTGTTTGTTTGTTTTTGAGACAATCTCACTGCAGTTCAGGCTGGCCTTGAACTAACTATGTAGCCCAAGCTGGCCTCAAACTCACGGTGCTCCTCCTGCCTCAGCTTCCTGAGTGCTAGGATTATAAGAGTGAGCCACCACGCCCGGCTACAAGTCAGTTATTGAGAGCATATAGCAAAGAGGAAAATTCCGGAAGCCAGCAGTAGTATCAGCATACACAGACACATGATTCTGTGTACTTGCTAGAGGTGGGTTGAACATTTGATCTACACTTCGTAGTAGCCAAAGCAAAGAGGAACGTGTGTTCAGCCACCAGATTCGTTGTTCGTAAACTGTGGGTGCGAGCGCCCTTGTAAGTGAAGTAAAGGACTAATTTGTTCCAAGGACCACTTTCTTCCAAGGTGGTTTCCATATGTGATGAGGGACTTATGGGGAGCTCTGGCAATAATTATAGCTTCCGTTTACTGAGCCCTGTGGCCTCCTTGGAGGCTGGAGTGCAATCAGTTCTCACTGGTGCCTCCTGCCACAGGGTAAGGACTCACCAGTTGCCTGTGTGGCCACCCTGGTCTGAGTCCCTGGAAGAGCAGCACTCTTGGCCAGAGGTTACTGTCACATGGTCGAAACCCTTCACTGGGAACAGGAAGACCCTGAGCACCACCCTCCATGGTGTCTCCTGTACTCCCCACCCCTACATGAAGGTGCCCATTGCCCTCTGGGAGAAGGTCCTGGGGGGACCTACTCTGGGGTGAACATGGGAAGGGAGTCACTCTGTCTCCCAGGGCTCCATCACCTGTCATTCCTGTTGCTCAGCTGAAAGGTGCAGTGGCCCAGGGAGAGGGCCACTGTGAGCCCTCTCACGCTGAGCCCATCCATCCCTAACTGCACTCTGTGCGATAGGGTGCTCCAGGGTGAGGTGATACCTCAGTGGTTGCTGATAAACATCTCTACCCTGGGCCACAGGGCCCATTGGGATAGGCTCTTTACCTCACCTGTGGTGTCCCAGGCTTTGATCACACAGGGCTGGGCAGCAGAGTGAGAGGACTGTCACACTTCAGTCTCTCATGAGCCAGGACCCGGAAATAACAGAAACCAGTTCCCTGCCCAGGCTGCCCAGGCCTGTGGGAGTTCATGGCTTAGGACTGCAGGCCTTATTTCCAGTATTGCCCTGTGACCCTCTCTGGGCCCACTCAGTGAGGAAGAGAATAGCTAACGCCTCCAAAACCTCCTGGACCCATTCTCTGCCTCATTAACAACAGTCATGTGTCTGTAGTTCACAGGGCACAAATGTCCTCAGCCAAGGCTGCCGGGGTGGCGTTGGGCCTTTCTCCAGCAGCTGCTTCTGATGGGGCCTTGTCTGCCAGGGAGACCCTGGGAGGATTCTCCAGAGCTGGTTTTGCTTTGCTTTGTTTTGTTTTTTGGTACCAGGGATTGAGCTCAGAACCTTGTGCTTTCGAGGCAGGTGTGGCACCACTGAACAAAATCCCCTGCTGTTTTGTTTTGTTTTGTTTTTTTAATGTGGTTAGTGCTGGGGATTGAACCCAGGGCCTTCACATTGAGTTTCAGCCCCAGCCCTTTATTTTTTATTTTGCTAAGTTGCCCAGGCTGGGCTCACACTCACAGTCCTCCTGCCTCAGCTATCCTGAGTGCCAGCATTACACATGTGCACCACCACACCCACCTGTGGAACTCTGGGTTCTGAGGGAAGGGCTCCTGGTTGGTGCAGTAGATAGGACAAAGACAGCTGGCCAGCATCTCCTGACCTCTTCTTGTCTCAAGGGCTTAGGCTGTAAAATGAAGGCCTGAGCCCAGAAACCCTCCAAGGTCTCTCTGACTGTGAGTCTGATCCCAGCCCCTTTCCAGAGTTTTCCTAGTGCCTCTCATCTCCACGGAGTCCTTTCCCTAGCAGTCAGTAGAGAGTAGAAGACTCCAACATGGTGGCCATTCGGAAGCTGCCTCAAAAGTGCCCTCCAGAGTAGCCAAGTGCCCAGCTGGGCCTCCAGGCAGCGCACCACAGACTAGGAGCAGGGCTGTGATGCAGGCCAGGGCCCAGCCCCTTTGTTACTCCTTAACTGAAACCATCCCCAGAGTGTTGTCCATGTTTTGGCTCAGTTTAAATGAGATAGATAATGGATGTCAAAGTGCACTGCAAACTTGAAAGCCTCACATTGATTGAATAATAGTAACATTACGATTTTTTCTGACAATCCATGGACTTGGCGAGGTACCTGACACACTTAGCAACAAGATCTGGCCCCACAGGACAAGCAGTGTACAAAGGAAGGCATTTACGGGATAAGAAAGCCTGGGTCCCTCTCCCAACCCTGAGAGTTTTGGAGCAGACCAGGTCCTCTCTCATAACAGAAAGGAGGAACTTTCCTGTGAGATTTTTAAGGGAAGGCTGAATTACTAACTTATAATGCCTGCACTATTCCAGGAACATCTTTCTCTTTCACTATCAGTAGCTCTTACAAACACAATAGAGAGCCAGACTGACCACAGGGCCTGGTGGATGGAGCGAGTCAGGCAGATCAGAGACCTAGACTGTGGTCCCTTGGTGTCTCATCCATAGATCTTAACCATGGTTAGTTCCTCTCACAGTGACAGGTGCAGGCACTGCCAGTCACCACCCAAGTGCTATACGTGTGTCCCAGCTGGAAGGAATGCTCTTTCATCATGCTCAGTCTGCATCGTCACTCCTCTCTCCAGACCATGAGCTTCTCAAAGGCAGAGACAGAGGCTTGTTCATTCATGGATCCCCAGCATCTAGGCAGACCATGTTTGTTGAAAGAAAGAAAGAATGAATGAATGAACAAATGAATGAATGAATGTGATCTGTCACAGGATAGAACACCTGGGACTCAATGTGGTGCTACAGCTGCTGGTGGGGGTACCCCTGGAGATGGTGCATGGAGCCACCCGCATCGGGCTTGTCTACGTGGCTGGTGTTGTAGCAGGTAGGCAGGTGGGCCCCGTGTCCCAGGGAAAGCCTTCCCAGGGTGGGCTGGGGGAGACCCCTTAGGTGGGACCAGCCTCAGGCTCCTAGGGCACACACGGAGGATCTGCATCCCCAAGGCTTCTGGCTGCGTAGCCATCCTCCAGGCAAATCTCCCCACCTCCAGGAATGCTGGTAAGAGACAGCCACCCAGAGAGGGAGGTGGATGGTGGTCAAGTGGGGAGAACAGAGGATTTGGAACAGGTAGACTGGCTGAGTTTCAGTCTCCATGACGCTGTGTGGTAGCTGTGTGAGCATGGGGAAATTACTGATTCTCTCTTGGTCCCATTAAGCTTGAAGAGGGAACTAATGAAACCTGCCTGAAGGGTTGTCAGGAAGCTGGAGGGAAGCTACAAATGGAATAACAGATCACCATGAGGGCAGCAGAGGTGTGGACCACCTCCCTGACCAGGGCAGCATTTGAATCCAAAAGGAGATCTTGGCTCTCCTGGGAAGAGCCACCGTCCGCTTGACTGACCCACTGCAAACAGGAGAGTCTGGCCTCAGAGATGGTGGCCTCTCTATACAGCTGGAGGAATGGGGGCCTCCGCCTGTCTTGGCGACGATGGGAGGGAGGGGCCCGTGACTGGGGCATGCAGAGCAGATTTCTGCACGAAGTCTCACAAACTTGGCTTCTGAACACAGGGATCTCCCTTGTGAGTGAGGTTTCCAACTTTATTGCTGGCTTTTTAAACAAGGTTTGCCGCCTCAGCTCCGCAGTGGACAGCAGTGCCCAAGGGAGCTTTGTGTGTATGTTTAAGTAAGATCTTAATCCTTTCTGAGTGGCATTAAGGCTGTCATCAGAAGAGTAGGGCAGCTTCAGCCTTGTAAATGAGCTCGCAGGAACCCTTGGAGGTGACTGCACTGGTTTCAGCAGTGGAAGAGGAAGGGTCCCACCCCATGCACATGGACTCTCAGCCCAGGAGAGTCTCCCAGCACCGTCTCCCTTGCTCCTCAATGTGGCCAGCACTGTGGACTTTGGACAGCACCCAAAGACCTTTCCCAGAGTCCAGCACTGACAGTGACCTTCACAAAGGCCTAACAAACACCTCTGTGTATCAGTCTTGCTCAGCCACCCTCATACTGCCTAGACCTGCCATCTGGTGGGGGAGGGTTTATAGATGCAGTCTAGATACCCGGAGTCCCAGATGTTAAATGGCGAGGAACAGGGAAGACACTCGTAACACTCTCAGTTAGTAGTCAATTAGACTGGAGCGCCAATAACCTGGGAGACAGAAATAAGACTCACGGTGACTCAGACCTCTCCCTAAACAGATGACACACAGTGGGGAGATGTCAGTGCAGAGTGGGAAGACACACAGACCCAAGCAGGCCTCATCAGCTGACTGTGAGGTTGGGGGCTGTGACACTGAGCCAGGGGTGTGCCCTGTTCTGCCTGAGCCATCACATCAGACCAAAGGGCACTCTGGTCACTGCGTACCATGTCGTCGATCTGCAGGGTTGAGTGGATTGATCTTTCTAACTGCCTCATTCCTCCCCCTCCGCACCCTTCCTCAGAGAGGGAAGCCCATGTATAGACAGCCAGAACTTGACCGGATGGCCACTAGTTATCAGTGCCTACCATGTGCAGCCGTATTTAGTCCTCATAGCTACCCCATGAGGTGGATACTATTACTTTCCACCTGGTAGAGACATTGAAAATGAGGCTTAGAGGAAAGAGGTGCAGCTCAGTGGTACAGCATATGTCTAAATGCAGGAGGCCTTGAGTTCAATCCCCAGCATCAAAACAACGCCATAAAAAATCAGAACCTGGAGAGGCACAGTGGTGCACACCTATAATCCCAACACTCTGGGAAGCTGAGGCAGGAGCATCACAAATTGAAACCCATACTAGGCAATTTAGCAACTTAGCAAGACCTTGCCTCAAAAATAAAAATAAAAAACAAAGGGCTGGGGATATAGCTTAGCACCAAGGCCCTGGGTTCATCCCTCAGTACCACCACCACCAAAAAAAAAAAGAGGAAGCCTGTGCTTAGAGGGGTAAGTGTCAGGTCCTAAGTGTTGGCGCTTATTCAAAGGCTGTATAAGCCCGAAGGCTCTCCTCTGTACAATCCCATGGCGTGAAGAGAGCCAAAAGACGAGCCTTTTCTTTCTTTCCTTTTTTTAGTCCAGGCTGTCCTCGAACTCACAGCGATCCTCCTGCCTTAGTCCCCGGAGTGCTGGGATTACAGGTGTGCACCACCATGCTCACCAGGTCCTTTCCTTTGTGCAGGTGACTTATCATTGGAAAGCAAGGGAGGTCTTAGTAGATATCTGGCCCTGCTCTCTAATTCCTGCCCAGTAGAATCCAAGGCCATCACACTTTGTGAGAATGATAGCTAACCTCTACTGCATGTGTGATAAAGGGACCGTGTCTGTCATCAGCTGTGTTCTCCCCAGCAAGCCTATGAGGTTGGTACCTTCACCTCCATTTTACAGGCAGTTCAGAGAGGTGAAATGTTTGTTTGATTTGCCCAGCTAAAAAGTAGAACTAGGGTGGAGTCCTGTGCCTCTAACACTTCAGGCCAATATATAACATATATGTCAAATAACTATGTAACTAACAATTTAAGTACTTTTGGGTTTCGTTTTCCTTTGGTACTGGGGATTGAACTCAGGACCTTGTGCTTGCCAGGCAGGCGCAGCGCCACTGAGCTACATCCCCAGGCCCCAGTACTTTCAAAACAAGTATTTTAGGGGCCGGGGATTTAGCTCAGTGGTTCAGGCACCTGGCCTGCCTGGAAAGCGCAAGGTCGCAAGTTTGATCCCCGGAACCAAAAAAAAAAAAAAAAGTATCTTAATTGCATCACCAACATTTTCTTATAGATTATAAACCATGAGTGCATCCCCAGAGCTTGGCACCTGTTAGGTAATAAATATTTGTAAGGGAAAGAATACATGAATAAATAATATTACACTGCTTAAAGGCAGATGTTTTGCCAATTTGGATTTGGATTTTTTTAACGCCTAATGGCCAAGGGAGATGTTGGCGAACATCTGCCTTAAAATTTGTCCGTCTAAAATTACTACAAAAGTTCCTTATGACGAAGTCACTGGTTTATCTGCCTGCTGGGGTGTTTTTTGGGGAATGTGTAGCTCCGACTAGAGCCAGTGTGGAGGTGAGGTGTGTGTGTCACTGGGGTTTGCCATTCTCTCCCAGCCCTGTCCTCACAATGTCCGTTGAATCCCTACTGGCCTTCTGAATGTGTCATCTGCAAGCTTTGCAGCGGGTTGTGGAGGAATCCTGCCTGGCTGTGGTCCTGCCCCAGGCTGGGCTTTATTATTGTATTTACCTACACACATCGCTGAGTTCTGTTCCTGTTTGATCCCACCTAGCCCTCCCATCCCCAGCTGACCTACAGGAACCCTAGAAAAGTGGGCAGGTGGGCCCAGGTTGTTGCCTTCAAGATTCTAACACAGGATCTGAGCTTTGGAGCCTGGATCTTAGTCCAGGCCTAGGATCACTGAACTCCTGCTCTGAAGGAACACTTCAAGCCGCCCCCAGGAAAGGGGCAGCTCTGCTTCTGACCCTCTCCCTCCCCTGTCCACCAGAGCCCAGAGTGCTTCCCTGTGTCGTGCTCCACGGGTTAGGGAGCCCTAGAAAGATTTCTGTTCAAAAGGGGTTTCACGGCTCACAATTTGAAAAGCCTTAGACATCCTCATTTCATAGATGTGAAAACTGACACCTGAAGAATTCAGGGGCTGTGCCCAAGGTCACACAGCTAGCCAGCCCTGCCCCCATTCCACACTTCTGCCACAACCCCAAAGCGTCCCCTGGCCCTGGGGTCAGGTCTCTAGACCCCGGGAGGGGGAGGGAAAGGTCAGTGTGGTGCAGGCTTGAGCCCAGCAGGGGCCATTCCCTGCTGGAGGCTGCCCAGTGCCTCTCTGCTCTGGTGGATCTTACTGGGGCTGACGAGGAACCGGTTTGCGTGGATCTGATGGAGGAAAGAGGCCAGGCCAGGGAGGCCGGGCTTCCTCTGTCCAAGCGGTAATTAATGATGAGCACGACTCAGGCAGACAGCCCGCAGCCCTGCAATGCAGCCTTCGCAGACTGCCGCCGGGAGAGCGTGGGAATCCTTTGTCATGCAGATCCTGCTGCCTGTTTGTTTGCCACCCTGGGATTTTTTTCTTTCTTTCTTTCTTTCTTTCTTTCTTTCTTTCTTTCTTTCTTTCTTTCTTTCTTTCTTTCTTTCTTTCTTTCTTTCTTTCTGTTATATATGGCTGACCCCATGGGTAGGCCATAAAAAAGGAAAAGAAAAAGCAAAGAAAGTTATCTGACAATAGATCAATACCTAATTAAAGCCAGAGGGAAGGGATGAAAACGGGGAAGAAAGATTTATAGTTGCCCTGGGTGGGGAGAAGGACTTGGGAATCCTCAGCTCATGACAGTTTGGGGTTTTTTTCTGAGCGATCACATCTCCCTTGAGACCAAGAACTGGTTGTGGGGAGCTGTTCTTCAAGGACCTCAGTAATGCAGGGCCTTGAGAGGGGGGCTGGCTGTGAGAGTCGGATGGGCCGGGGGTTCTGTGTCCCCATCTAGATGGTCAGTGCCTTGCCTCTCCTGCAGGGTGGGTCCTCCACCCCAGGAAGCTGCAGAGCTGGGCTTTCGGCCTGTCCCTCCTCTCTCCAGAGGCTAATTGGCTCGGGAGCCTATGGGCATTTTCCAGCAGTGGCTTCCACTCACAGGCCTCCGCTCATCCTCTGCACCCTGGGCTCTACCTCTTAGTTATTTTTAGTCTCCTGTATCCCTCCCTAGAAGCCAAAGCATTGATCACACTTAAGTGAGACCAAAGCAATAAATTTTCCACCTCCTCTCTGCCCAGCTTCCTTCCCAGGACAAAAGTTTGTCATCTCTCATTCCAAGAGCAGAGGACCACCCTCCCCCCCAGAGGGTGTGATATCATCTCTCTCTGTGTGGGGACTTTTCAAGGACATTTCTCCTCCAAAGAAGCCCTCCTGGGAGATTCTGTTGGCCTTTTGTGATTTCTTTTGGCTTTGGGGGAGGTAAGAGTGATACTAAACAGATGTCTAGATGTGCTTAAGCAGAGGAGACCTGGGTTCCAGGTTGGGGAGTGGCTGTCACTGATGCCAAGATCATGGGCTTTGTGTCAAGAACACTGGTTTTGGCGGGGCGTGGGCATGCACACCTGAAATCCCAGCACTCAGGAGGCTGAGACAGGAGGGTTACCATGAGTTCAAGGCCTGCTTGAGTTACATAGTGCGTTCAGGCCTTAACTACGTAGGGAGACACTGTCTTAAAAACAAACAGGGGCCGGGATTTAGCTCAGTGGTTCCACCATCTGCCTCTCAAGTGCAAGGTCCAGAATTGGATCTCTGGTACAAAAAAACCCCCCAAACATACAGTAGAAATATAAACCCTTGAGAAGAAGCAAGGGTGATGTTCTTCAGAAAAGGTATAAGATATCAATGATGAATGTAACTGTATTTTATACCTAAAATGTACCAATAAACATAAAAAAAAAAAAAAAAAAAAAGAACATGGGTTTTATGTCAGGCAGATGCAAACTCAAATCTTGATTCCTGCACATCTCATAGGGCATGCAAGGCTCAGTGCCTTCCCCATCTCTTCGGTGAGATAGCTCACCCCTACCTCAAAGGCTGGTCTTGAGGATGGAAGGGAGGAACTGGTGCCTGACACGTGGACAACTGCTGCCACTGTTCTTTTTGCTGCTCCAGATCCTGCAGTAGCCCTTCGTCAGGCATAGGTTGGGATGAGAAGCAGATGACCTGGGTCTTAGTCCGAGATCCACCCTGGGAGGTCACTTCCCTTCTTTGAGCCTTGTCTTCCCATCTGTAAACTGAGATTGCAGAATCCAGTGGCTCCTTCAGCCATAGAGGGTTCCTCTGGAAGATCCTCAGGAAGCTCCAAGGCGACATCTTCCCACCCAGACAGCAGAATCTGAGCGAGGCCTGAGGCCAGGTGGGCAGCCAAGTCCAGCATTCTTGAGGATTCTCTCTTTCTGTACTAGGGTCCTTGGCTGTGTCTGTGGCGGACATGACTGCACCCGTCGTGGGCTCTTCCGGAGGGGTATATGCTCTTGTTTCTGCCCATCTGGCCAACATCGTCATGGTGAGCCGCCATCCTATTCACCTGTGTCTTTCTTCCTCTCCTCTGTGTCACCAGCCCAGGCATTAATCTGCTAGAGGGCAACAGGCCTCCCACCCACTCCTCCTCCTCTGTAGGCCTGTTTCAGCCGGATCCCTTCCAGGTGTGGCTCGGCGTATGAATGTGCCCATCTCTTTACTCCATGCCTTCCCTATTTCTGACTTTAAGAAGTGTTAAAACTTGGCCACTAGTACGTGTGATCATTGGAATTCCTTATGTGTCAGAATTGTTCCAAGTAGAAGGACCTTAGAGATTATCTCACCAAAATTCCCCAATAGGAAAAGAGGCACTGAGAGATTAAGTGATTTGTCTAGCTTCACAGTCAAGTTAGCAAAATTGGGACTTGCATCAACACCTTCTGACGACCATCCAAGTGTTAGTCAATGACAGGACACTTTCCTGTCCCCATGGTCTCCTTTGCCTTTTCCTGAAGGGCAACACAGTTCAGTGGTGAAGAGCACTGGCTACAGAGCCAGGCAGCCTAGATCCGTCTCCCAGCCACTTCCTGCAGTGTGACTTGAAGCAAGAACTTAACTGCTGTGTGCCTCGTTTCTACATCTGTGAAATGGAATGATATGCAATGAATGAGATAAAATGAAAATAACCGCTTAAATGTTTTTTTTTTTTTGGTACCGGGGATCGAACTTGGGACCTTGTGCTTGCGAGGCAGGGTCTGGAACCACTGAGCTAAATCCCCGGCTGTATGAATCAAATTCTATTTTTTTTTTTTTTTTGGTACCGGGGATCGAACTCGGGACCTTGCGCTTTCGAGGCAGGCGCTGGAACCACTGAGCTAAATCCCCGGCCCCTAAATATGATCTCTCAGTTTTGTTTTTTTGTGGTACCTGGGATCGAACTCGGGACCTTGCGCTTGCGAGGCAGGCGGCGGAACCACTGAGCTAAATCCCTGGCCCGCTTAAATATTAATTGCCTAGTCATAGAAGAGGCCAGGGTGAGCTCAGACTAGACAAAACCTTGAAGGGAGGCAACTGGGATGAATCTGATACAGTAGAGGATGTTAAAGCCCCTGTTTTGGAGGAAGTCTGGGTTGGGGGCCTTGCCTCACGCCATGGCCGCCTGGGAGCGGCCAGGTCTTACATGTCTGTTTCCTCTGTGCCTGGCATGGGGCTGGGTTCATGCTAGGTGTGCCCACCACATTTTGGTGAGGGAAGGAAGGGAGGGAGGAAACAGGAAGGAGAGGGGAGACAGGGAGAAAGGAAGGGAAGGGAAGGGAAGGAAAGGGGAGAGTAAGGAAGGAAGGAAGAAAGGAAGGAAGGATGGACGGACAGAAGGACGCAGAGCTTCTTTTCCCTTGGGGCCCTCCCTCACCCACCCCACTTCCCCACCACTGTCTTTCCCCATGTGCCTGGCGAATGCATGGTTACAGCAGTTTTCCCGTGTTTTCTTCTTGCTTCAGCCCATTCTCATCTGAACCACCCCCAACACCACCCCTCTTCTTTTCAACAGTGTCTCCTTTGCAAATTGTCAGGGAGCACAGGAGAGAGGGTGGGAGAGACAGACAGACGGACACTGAGTGGTCCTGCTTGCTCTTGGCCTGAATCCAGTGAGCGGTTGGAGACAGGCTGCAGGTGCTGGAAAGTGTGTGTGACCATGGAAGTCAAATGTGTGTTCATGCACAATATTTTACACACAGAGATATGCATGTGCGTGCGTGCACACACACACACACACACACACACACATATGGCGAAACCCGAGAACACGGGGCTGCCTCACATGGCCCTTTTAAATGGGTCATTCTGTATCAGTGCCACATCTTTCCCCAGACACAGCTTTTCCTCTGAATTCTGTCTCCTCCACTCCCCCTCCCCCTGCCCCAGTTCCTCTCAGTAGGGAGGGAAGTACTACTGACCTCCCTCGCATCCCCCCAGCAGGGTGTGGACGTGGCTGTGGACTGGGAGGTGGGCAGGCGAAACTGAAGAAGAAACAAGTCGGAGTTCATAAAGTTGTCCCTCCTCACCTTAAGGGAAGCAGCCCCAATTTCCCTGCAGACTCCATGCTGAGGACAGCCCACCCAAGAACCACTGGCAGGGCCTGAGTCTGGGGAGACATGAGGACTGTTTGGTTCCAGTTTATGCTGCTCAGAGGCAAGTAGCCCGTGGCCTGTGGCTGTAATGATGAGCAGTCTCAGAAGCAAGTGGCTTTCCCGGCCAGTTTTGCAGTTCCCAGAGCATGACATGGGTGTAGCCTTCTCTAGAAAGTTGTGCGGTGCTTACTGATGGTGAAGGAAATGTTAATTTTCTCACTAGCAAAGTCATTTTCCCTTCATTGGGGAGCCACCTTTACCCAAATTAAGTCAGAGATGCACTGGGATGACTCTTGAAATGACCACTTCTCTATCCCAGAAGCATTTAAATATTGGTGACTTCATATGGTTCAACTTCATAGATACACTATCATTTCTCATTCCAAAAATGAAGATTTGTAGGATATGTGTTTGTACACTATGAAGTATCTCATCAGGACAGAAAGCGTAAGAGACATGGATGTGAGTCAGAAAAGCTGGATTTGAGTAGCAGAGTCACCATGTGAGTGGCCGTGAGTCCTCCCCATCAGCCTCTGGGGCCCCAGTATTCACAGGCAGAACCCCATCTGTACAAGCTGACTGCGAGGAAGACATGAAAAACAGACTCAAATGCTTTCCAGCCAGCTATAGTGGTGCACACCTGTAATCCCAGCTACTTAGAAGGCTGAGGCAAGGGGATCAAAACTTGGCAGCGTAACAATTTAGCACAACCCTGCTTCAAAATAAAATGAAAAGGGCTGGGAGGTAGTTCAGCACTTCCTGGATTCAATCTCCTGTATCTCTCTTCTCTGCCTCTGTCTCTCTCTGTCTGTCTGTCTCTCTCTCTCACACTCACACACACACACACACACACACACACACACACACAGAAAAGAAAATACTTTCCATATGGTGAATTACCATTCAGCTGTGAGATCCTGTATGTTTATATATATAATTTTTATTTGTATAAATTCTGCCAGGTATCTGTACAGAAAATAATCAGAAGATGTGTTCTTTTATTCTTTTTTCTTCAAATATGTGCTAGAAAACCATTTAGCACTTCTGTTCTCAGGACTGTTTAAATGAGACGTTCTGCTTTAAATGAATGTCTTATTATTTATATAAAAAACACATTGAATTTCAAAATGCTTACAATTTACATTGAAGAACTAACTTCAAAAAATATTTTAGTGAAAGATCTGGATTACAAAAAGACCCACAGTAAGCTTGAGACATTTCTAGCTAAATGGATGCACCTTGAGACCATACTCTTAAGTGAAATAAATTGGACACATATGTTTAAATACTGCATTGTTTCTCTGGTGTGAGAAACTGAAAGTGGAAATAAGGACTAAAATGTACAATAGACATTGGGAAATGCGAAGAAAATGTTCAAAATGAGAAGAGGAACAAGACAGGAGGGAGGGAAAAGGAAAGAAGGAACATGAAAAAAAACTGAAGGAAAAAATGGAAACAAAGCTTTTTGTACATAAGAGAGGGGGGAGAATGGGGAAAAAAGAAGAAAAGACTCACAGTCAAGACTTATTTTATTTAATTTAATTTATTTTTTAAGACTTCTTATTTTAAATACCCATATCCACTTAACTGAATAATTTATTAATTGCCTTTTGCTGGGGCCCATAGTCCGGAGTTTGTTTGTTTGTTTGTTTCGCTGTACTGGGGATTGAACCCATAGTCTTCACACTGAGATACCAAAACTACCCAGCCCTTTTTTTATTTTTCATTTTGAGTTAGGATTTTGCTAAATTACCTAAACCAGGTTAGAGTTTGCAATCCTCCTGCCTCAGCCTCCCAGAGTGTTGGGATTACAGACAGGAGCCACCACACGCAGCTGCATTTTTAAATATATAAGATATTTACTTATATTTGGTCTCTGTGTTGGACATTTTCCTAAAATATTTGAGATCTAGATTTTTGCAAGTTGAACCATATTGTCATAGCACAAGGAAAGATACTCATCTGAAAAGGTACAAATATCTCTGTTACAAGGTTTAAAGGAAAACCTTTTTGTAGGACAGATAAGCTTTAGCCACGGTGCATTTTCATGTTTCCTGCATTGGGTTTTCTTGGTCATTTGACAAACAGTTTCTACCAGTGATATGGAAAGCTGTGTTGGAGTGGAAACTCTGCCACCCCTTGAGGATGGAGCCAGAGACTCCACACAGGGTGGGCCAGCTCTCCTGCCACTGGGATGAGCCCCCAACCCCAGCCTCTGAGCCTCAACTGGTTGGGTGAGCAGGCTGCCTAGCAACTTGTTTGCTGCTGTTTGCTGCGGCTAAGTTACTGTCTTACCCTGCGAGGCTCCAGGAGAGAAAGAAATTAAAGGGCCTGTGAAAGGTTTGAGTTCCCTGGGGGCCGGTAGGCTTTTCCACATTTATAGCTGCAGCAGTGCCAGCTGTGTGTGAGATTTTTTTCTTCTTCTCTCCTGGTGTTTCATTGCACTCATTTTATTGGAGGGAATAATGGGTCGGGGAAATAAGGCAGCTGGTGGAAAGGGGGACTTTAGTTTAACCCCTCATTTGCTAGGAGAGGGAGTCTTCGAGATGTGCTCGGCCTTGGAGACAGCTGGGCAGATGGACTATGACTGTGAAGCCACAGTGCTGCACCAGAGCCTGTCAGCTTGCCATTAACTCACCGTGACCTTGAACTAGCCCTCTGGACCCTTGGTTTCTTGTTCCCTAAAGTACTGGGCAGAAGTCAGACTGGATCAGCTTGGCAACTTCAGTGATGGGGGTGGTCAGAAATTGCCTGAGAAAAGCTATGCCAAGACAGGAGCTCTCAGGCCCTGTCTGAGGTCATTTGAGACCTGAATTTTTAAAGCCACTCTGTAGGGCAAACTTGTCAGCTTTGCCTTAGGTCTAGACATTTATACAATAGCGACCATATGCCAGAAGTTAGTATTAATTTATGCATGTTAATACATCCTCACAAACACCTGATGAGGAAGTATTGCTATCTCAAATGCACAATTGAGGACATAAAAGAAAAAGGAATTCTAAGCCACCCCATTGATGGCTGTGCCAGATCAAGAATATGAATAGTGGGCCGGGGATTTAGCTCAGTGGTTCTGCTGCCTGCCTCGAAAGCACAAGGACCCAAGTTCGATCCCCAGTACCAAAAAAAAAGAATATGAATACTGTTTTTTAAGACTGATCTCAGATCAGGTGCATACCTATAATCCCAGCTACTCAGGAAGCTGAGGCAGGAAGATTGCAGATTCAAGGCCAGCTTGGGCAATTTAGTGAGATCCTGTCTCAGAGTTAAAAGGGCTGGGAACATAGCTCAGTGCTTCCCAAGTTCAATCCCCAGGAAACACACACACACACACACACACACACACACACACACACACATTGATCCCAAATTGGGCCCAGAGGGGACATGGAGGCAGAGAACCTTAGCGGAGGGAGAGTGGCTGAGATGTTCTAGCTTATTTTGCCTGGTATCACTCAGGACACAGTGAACAAGACACTGTCTTCAAATAGAGAGTTAATTATGCTAAGTGTGCATAACATAAAATGTACCTTTTTTTTTTGAGACAGAGTCTTCCTGTGTTGTTCAAGTTGGTTTTGAATTCACTGTGTGACTTAGGCCAGCCTTGAACTAGTGGTGATTCTGTTACAGGAAATAATACCAGAAATGAAATATGAAATATCTCCCAACTTATTAGCTGTATGACTATGCCGAGTTCTTGTTCTCTAAAAATCAAAGAATGAGGGCGGGATATTTAGCTCAGTGGTTCTGCCACCTGCCTCGAAAGCGCAAGGACCCGAGTTCGATCCTCAGTACCAAAAAAAAAAAATCAAAGAATGAATTCTAGGAACAAAGGAGGTTAAGAGTAGAAAGATACTTATTGATAGGAAAGCTCCTGAGGAGCAGGAGGGGACTCAAGTGGGTAGCCAGGACCCCAATTTATAGAGGAGTTTTTTTGTTTGGTTTGGTTTTGTTGGTACCGGGGATCGAACTTGGGACCTTGCGCTTGCAAGGCAGGCGCCGGAACCACTGAGCTAAATCCCCGGCCCTATAGAGGAGTTTTATAGGGTGAAACCCAGATGGGTACAACATGGGCCACAGCCGTGAACATCCAATAAGGTTACAAGTGTAGTCACTTAGGTAATGGTGGTCCAATTGGGAAACAAGTCATGTAACAAGCATGGATGGAAGGAACAAAGATTCTCCTAGGAAGTGGTGGGTCCAGAGGCCTCTGGTCGCCCACCAGGGTGGCTGATGTCTATCTAGACTTCACTAGGCTCAGTGTTTATTCTTTGAGGGAGTATGTAAGTCTGGTCATCTTGTCTTTATCTTGAGGCTTGGTTTTCAGCTGATGTGTTTCTGGTCACCACTGTGGTGTGTTTCACCTTTGTCCTGACCCTCTTGAGAACTAGCCCTATCTGACTCCCTATAATATTTCTACCTGACTCATCTGTCTATAATACTCCTGCCTCAACCTCTCGAGTGCTGGGATTGCAAGTGTGTACCTGACCAAAATGTACCATGCTAACCATTTCAGGCATACAGTTGAGGGGCTCTGAGTACATGCACATCGTTATACAGCCCCTACCATCATCCTGGCTCCAGAACTTTTTTATCTTCTCAAAGTGGAGTGCTGTACCCATTAAACACTTAACTCCTCGTATCCTCCTCTACCCCAACAGCTTCCCTTCTGCTTTCCGTCTCATAAATCTGACTCCCCTAGGAACCTCATATAAGTGGAATCATATATTGTCTTTTGTGATTGATTGGCTTATTTCACTTACCATAACATCAAAGTTCATCTATGTTATAATGTGTCATAGTTTTCTTTTTTATTTTTATTTATTTATTAAAAAAATTTTTTTTGATATTGTGGATTGAACTCGGGTCCTTGCGCTTGCAAGGCAAGCAACGGAACCACTGAGCTAACCCCCCCAGCCCCTTTATAGTTTTCTTTTTAAAATTTTGATTTTTAAGGCTGGGGATTTAGCTCAGTGGTTTCGCCACCTGTTGCGCAAGCACAAGGACCCGAGTTCGATCCCCAGTACCAAAAAAAAAAAAATTTTGATTTTTATTAGTACATGTTTGCAGAATATAATGATTACGTTCATTGTGGGAAGTTGGTATACACACACACACACACACACACACACATATATCACATCTTAATTCTTTTTATTTCTCTTCCTTCCTGCTCCCCCCATCTTTTGGCAGAATTCCCCTTTTAAGACTGAATAATATTCCATTTGTCTAGCCATGGATACTTCTGAGCATTGTGCATACTGCTGCTGTAAACATGGGTCTCACTTTTCTTTGTTTTGTTTTCTGTTTTCTTGTGGTACTGTGGATTGAATCTAGGGCCTTTGCACTAAGGTACATCCCCAGCCTATCTATTCTTTTTTTTGAGATAGAGTCACTAAGTTCCTAAGTTGCCCAGGGTGGGGTCAAATTTCTCAGTCTTCCTGCCTAAGCCTCCTAGAGTACTGGGATTACAGGCTTGCACCACCCACAAGTCCAGCTGGGTCTCATTTTTAAGAGAAAATTAACACCTATGAGTGAGTAGCTAGCTAGTCTCAGCTACTTGGAAGCTGAGGCCAGAAGATCATTTGACCCCACAGGTTATAGGCCAGCCTGGGAAACATAATGAGAACTCATCTGAAAGAAAGAGGAAAAAAGGGCCATGGATTTAGCTCAGTGGTTCCACCGCCTGCCTCGCAAGGGCAAGGTCCAGAGTTCGATCCCTGGTACCAAAAAAAAAAAAAAAGACAGTGAGAGAGAGAAAGAATTGTCAAAGTAATTTAAAAAAAGATGGGCCGGGGATTTAGCTCAGTGGTTCTGCTACCTACTTTGCAAGTGCAAGGTCTGGAGTTCTATCCCCAGTACCAAAAAAAAAAGTAATTTAAAAAAGGAAAGAAGAGAAAGAGTTAGCGAGGGAAGAAGAGACCCGAGGGTAGATATCACAGGGAGACATAGGCTGAAAGTGTAGCAGGAAAAACTTTTGAGTAACTGAGCCCTTCCCAAGGTTTCCCCAGAGGTAGGGAGCCTTCCCCACAGGGGCCGGAAGGTGTCCCCTGCGAGAAGAGACAGTGATTCCCATCTTCCTCCAGCTGAAGGATCACTGGGACAGGATGGCCAGGTCCAGTGGAGATACCGACTCTCACTTTGCTCTGTGTCTTGGCAAGGTCCTGCTGTAGGTAGACATCAGAAGGGGACAGCACTACCCGGCCATCTGCTTTTCAGCATAGGCCGTGTCAGCAAGCGGAGATCAGACCTTCCACTTCCAGGGGGCCATGAGCTGCCCACCTCAGCTTTTGGGAAGAAGGGTTCGTTGGTCAGTGAGGAGCAAAGGAGAAGAGGCAGGTGGTGGGCGAGAAGCCAACTGCCGCAAGGATTTCTCCCTCTTTTGGGCAGCTTCCCCTGGTCCTGCTTGCTCCACTGACGATTTCATAGATGGTATTGTCAGTGCCAGTATTCAGGGCCGCCATAAAGTTTAATGGAAGTTGCTGCAACCTCCAAGGAGGGGGAGATGTGCCCTGTAGTGGGGCCTGGGCAGCCAGAGGACAGATTGGGTGGAGAGCGGGAACAGAAGTCCCCTGGCTCTGCCCAGTTGCCTCCTTCGCGGAGGCTGGTGTGTTCCAGGAAGGTCAGGGCTGGAGTCTGTGAGCAGGCGCATGCGCATCTGGCATCTGTGCAAAGGGACTAGGCCTTTGAATGCACGGCAGGAGTGCTCTTCAAAGGAACCCTGTGGTGAGGTCTTTTGTAAAGTGAAAAATCCTTTTGTAAGGTGAATAATTGTACCCTGTCTATCTACTTTGGAGGTTCAGAGTTTTCAGAGATTCTCAGGGGACAGAGGGATTTGTTTGAAGGCCATCTGGCCCACCCTCTTCCTGATGCCTGATCCTCCTCTAGAGCATTCTCTGAGCCATGTGAAGTCCCTGTCTGGAACCTCAGTGACAGGAAACTCATGATTTCCCCTCCACCATAAATCATCTTTGGACAGTTCTGCTTATTAGAATTGGAGCTTTAGGGCCGGGGATTTAGCTCAGTGGTTCCGCCACCTACTTTGCAAGCGCAAGGACCCGAGTTCGATCCCTGGTACCAAAAAAAAGAAAGATAGAATTGGAGCTTTGAAAAAAACCTCTCTGAAGTTTTTAATCCATGGTGTCTTCTGCTTGCAGTTTGTGCTGAATGTGTGCCCTTTCCTGGTGTTGACTGGGCACTTGGTAACAATGAACTTGACCCCTTCGTCTTTGGGCTGATAGATCTAGGTTTCCATATTCCACCCTCACTGGCAGGATTTTGAGTTCTTCCATCATCTTGATGGTTCTTCTTCAACATTGCTTGGTGTGCAGTCCAGCATCCCTTGTCAACCGTGGGATGCAGCAACTGGTGCATCTCTCCTGGTGCTGTCTGTCCAGGGAGAGAGACAGAAAGGAGGGACTCGCATCTCCCAAGATCTAGAATCTCTGCTTATGTCAGTAAAGCTCAAGAGTTTTTACAACAGGAACAAATTTACCATTGCCCCAAATCTCGAAGTCCTGCTTGTGTGCTCTGTGACTCAGCCACACTTTGGCCTGATCTGCAGCTAACAAAACTCTCCTTTTTCCTAGAACTGGTCAGGCATGAAGTGTCAGTTCAAGCTGCTGCGGATGGCTGTGGCCTTGATCTGTAGTAAGTACTGATGGGCAGGTGGGGAAGGAGGCCTGGTGCCAGGTCCCAGGGACACAGAGATGGCCCAGTCTTTGCCTTTCAGGCACTGTTAGTCAAGAAAAAAATAAAAGAGACATATCAGCCACATGCAATAAGGTGGGGATGTTGTGAGAAAGCCTGCCCCCTACACTGCTTCTTAAGCCTTCTTCTTTTTGTGGACATAAAATACGCAAACAAAAAAGCACTCAGCCAGGGATTTAGCTCAGTGGTTTCGCTGCCTGCTGCGCAAATGCAAGGTCCTGAGTTCAATCCCTGATACCAAAAAAAAAAACAGAAAGAAAAATAGCTTGTTGACCTGTAGTCATAAAGTTGTTCCTTTGAGATCCTGTGCTGAAAGTCAGAGACCCCATTCCTCAGATTATATGCATATTGCACGTGCACACACACACTCATGCACATGTTAAAACTTGCAGCTTCAGAAGGTATGAAAATGTAACTAATCCATGAGCCCTTACAAAAATGATGTGGTGGGTCCTGGGTTGGGAGAGGTCAGTTCTGTCTGCAGAGGTGATTTGGGAGTTAAATGTGAACAGGTGTTCAGCAGGTAGACAGGGTGCAGGAGGGCATGTTGGGCAAAGGGGCAGTAAGAACAAAGGCATGGGTGGGTGAAGGGTCACAGCCAGCAAGCTGGGAGCAAAACTGACTAATGAGGCTTTCGGCTGTGTGTGACTGTGTCAAAAGTAAAGCTGCTGAGATCAGAGAAGTCAGATCATGATGGCTTTAAAGGCAAAAGAGAAAGATGTCCTTCATCTGCATGCAGTGAGAGGAGGTCACTGGAGGGCTTTCAACACGGCAGTTAGTGACAGGCTGGAGGTGCAGGAAACCAGTCTGGTTGCAGTGTAGGGAATGGGCTGAATTGGGGAGGAAACAGCCCACAGGGCTAGGCTATTGTGAGATAAAGAGCAGTGGAGACAAGAAGAGAAAACACATTCTCTCCTTCAGGCCTCAGAACATGCCCATGATGAGGATATCATTAAGTTTAATTCAAAGAATTAAGTTCCTTGCTCAAGGTCACCCAGCTAATAGGTGATAAAGCCAGCATTCACAGCCAGCCTGTGCCATTTCCAATGCCCCGCACTTGAGCCAAGCTGGACAGGGAGCACTTGGCTTTCCCAGCCTGGGTCAGCCACCTGCTGTGGTAGGAGGAGGATGAGCTCAAGGCGGTCTGGCCTGTGAGGCTCCACTAATTCTTTGCCTCTTAGCCTCTGGGTGGCTTTGAGGACATCGGGTCTGACCCCGACCCAGTGATGGGCCCTCTGCATCCAGTTTCCTGGATAGGGTTAGAGGATCTCTCATCTTGATATAGGGGGAAAAATGTAACTCCCAACATGCTAGATGTCAGATACACTGAGTTCCTGTTCCCTGAAGTTGAAAATGAATTCTAAGGCACAACAGAGGTTAATTGGGGAATAGGACTAGCTCCTGAGAGACAGGAGGGGTCCCGAGTGGGTTACCAATGAGCCCACTTCTCTGAGAAAGTTTTATAGAGCCAAATCACGAGGTGGGTACAAAACTATAACTAAACCCCAAACCTATAATCAACCAATAAGATTACAAGTGTAGCCACTTGGTTAATATTGATCCAGTAGCAGCAAGGGCATATGGATGACATCATTAACCTTAGTCGATAATCCATAGTCTTAGTCTTCTTGTCTTTAGTCTTAGTCTTCCTGTGTGAGAGAGGATGGTCCACCCCAATGAGATAAATTTATTTATACAGGAAATCACAAAAGGGTGGTACCAATAATCTCAAGCTTCCCTTTATCCCTTAGGAAAGTATGTAAATCTGGCCCTTGTGAGGTTAATCTTCTTCAGATGCGCCTGGAGCCACAGTTACAGTGTGTTCTCATTCTCTACACTGAGTCCCTCGAGGGCCTACCCCTGTCTGACTGCCTATAATATTTCTACCTAACTTGCCAGGGATTTAGCTCAGTGGTTCCACCTGCCTCGAAAGTGCAAGGTCCTGAGTTCGATCCCTGGTACCAAAAAAAAAAAAAAAAAAGAAAGAATATTTCTACCTAATTTAGCCATCTATACTAAATGCAGAGAAGACTTTCTGGTCTTAAAAACATGGACTCTGGGCTGGGGATTTAGCTCAGTGGTTTTGCCCCCTGCTGTGAGAGCACAAGGACCTGAGTTTGATCCCTGGGACCAAAAAAAACCAAAACATCGACTCTGAGCCAGGGCAGCAGGGGTAAGAGTTAGAGGGGGGTAGGCATAGCCTCCTTGTGTGCTCAGACTCTGCTTTTTTGTCTGCTTTTGAGGAAGAAAAGAGAAGCAGCAGTCTCATTGTTTATAAAAATCCAACTCTAGGCATCATGAAAACCAAAATGCTATCTTGGAGTTGGGAACCATTGTCTTTCAAATTTACTTGATTGCCGATAGGACCTGCTAAGTAATTAGAGGCCAGAAGTGTGCTGGGGAGAACTGAGCATCCTTCCGAGGCTGCTCCTTTCCCACCCTCTGTCGGCCATCCTTGGAGTTGCAGGGCCCAGTGCAGAGGGTTGAGCAGTCCCGAGGGGGAATGGAGGTCCCTGTGGGTTCTGGCATCCTTGGAGTGGTTAGAGTGGAGAGAGACGCACTGGTGGGTTAAATAGTTACCAAAAGAGTATGGCATGCCCCTGAAAGAACCTGTGTTCCATCTGTCCGCTTTGCCTTGGTTTCCTCTCCCATAAAATGGGGGTAAGAATATGTCCCTTCAGCTGGCCGTGGTGGTACACACCTGTAATCCCAGCCCTTGGGAGACAGAGTTAGGAGGATCATCACAGGTTCAAGGCCAGCCTCAGCTACATAGTGAGTTCCAAGCCAGCCTGGACTACATAGTGAGACCTTGTTCAAAAAAAAAAAAAAGAAAACTTCCTTCAGTATTCCTTTGGTATTAGGAAATAAGATGGCACAGCTGTCAGTACCCATCCTTTCAGGAGACCACATCCCTGGTAGAGCATCCTGTGTTCACACCCCCGCCCCACCTAAGGAGGTGGTAGGAGACTTCATCTCCATGTGATTGGCCAACCCAAAATGTTCATCAAAGGAGGGATTGGCGAGCAGGTGGTGGCATCTTCAAATTGGTGGAGGGAGAATTTTCAGAAACTTGTTGGGGTGAAGATAGAGTTAGGATCATTCAATTCCATTCCTTCTTTGCTCTTGTCCCCCTCCATCCTCTCCTTCCTACCACAACAGTGCTGGTTCTGAGAAAATGCTATAGACTGCCAAGTGCACGGCACACATTGAAGTTGTTAATAATGCTCCACCAGTACATCCTGGTACACTGAAGCTGAGGCTTTATACCAGTGGACACACAGGTAAACTGAGTCCCTGGATTCAGGGGTTAGCCTGCCTCCAGAGGTGGGTCTGCCAGCATTAGACTTCTAGTGGTCTTCTTGTGGCAAGATTCCTCCTGAGGTGGGGCCTGCTGACTGCAGACAAAGAATTCCCCTCCTTGTGCCTGGCATTGATTTGATGTCACCAATTTTTTCCCTATAGAAGTGACTCTTAATGAGATTGCCTTCTGTATGTAATTGTTTGCTGGTTTATTGCCTGACCCTGTAAGTGCTAGGAGAAGTTTTATCAGCCTTCTTGATCATTGTGTCTCAGTGTATGGATGGCACATGGCCTGGTGATGGCAAGTGAATTAATGGGTGGCTGGAGTGCCAGGCTTCTCCCCAGCCTCTACCAGGGCCCTCCTGTGACTTCTCTGCACTTCGTCCCTTGCAGTGAGCATGGAGTTCGGGCGGGCTGTGTGGCTCCGATTCCACCCATCGGCTTATCCCCCGTGTCCTCACCCCAGCTTCGTGGCACACTTGGGTGGTGTGGCTGTGGGCATCACTCTGGGTGTGGTGGTCCTGAGGAACTACGAGCAGAGGCTGCAGGACCAGTCGCTGTGGTGGATTTTTGTGGCCATGTACACCATCTTCGTGCTGTTCGCTGTCTTCTGGAACATCTTTGCCTATACCCTTCTGGACTTGAAGCTGCCTCCACCTCCCTAAGGGGCTGAAGGACAAGGTGGGGAGGGGAGGGAGAAGCAGCATCCAGAGGGGGCACCTGCGTTGTTTCTCATCGCCAGCTTTATGAGCCAGGGAGGGGAGGTTGGAGACTCTGGGCCATGCTGACATTGGTGTTTAGATTTGGGCAGACGGTGGATAGAGGCTCTTTCTGAAAGGCACTTGTGGAGGAGCCAGATATGGCTTCTGTGACTTTTCTCGGCTGTTCTGATATGATGGAGCCAGTCTGAAGGCTGGGGGAGGGTGAGAGTGGCCATCCCCATGGGCTGGGCTTGTTCCATCTGGTTCCGTGGGCTCCCCTGTCCCTGCCACAGACTGAGCAGCAGCTTCTCCATCCTCCACCTGGAGACCTGAGAGACATAAGGAAGGTGCGAGGGTCATTGAGGGCAGGCAGGCCCTCCCCAGCCCAGGGACCAGGCGGTGTTTCTGCCACAGCTTGGGGTCTAGGGCTCTGGGGTGAGAGGAGGGCCTGGTGGGGGAGCCCAGGGTGACCTCCTAGGCCTCCCAGTGAGCACTGGGGCACAGCTTCTCAAGCCTGCACTGGGAAGAACAGGGAGATACTATAGGCTCCAGGTCCCAGGCCTGAGGCACCTCTCTTGCCCTAAAGGACGAATGACAGAAACCTAAGCTGGGGGAATAAACTTCATCCAATTTCCACCCTGGCAAAGGCACAGGACCAACTTTAGACTTCTCCCACCCTTTCATCCAGAATGCTGACATCTCACACCAACACGCCAGCCTCCATGCCCTGCTTTGACTGCCGGGTCTTTTCTGTACTTTCCACTGCCCTGAACCTACTTTCTGCCTCTTTTGGGAATGGAGACAGTGTTTTGGGGTGTGTGTGTGCACGTGCACACGCGTGTGTGATAGGAAAGACAATGTGAAGCTGGTAGAGCCTACAGAGGAGCCTGTGGAGAAGTGGGCATGTGGGTCATCTGTAAGAGGAGAGAAGGTATCAGGAAGGAAAGCCGTGGTATGCTGTGACATAGTTGCTGAGTGTCCTTGGTTTTAGCAAAGCTTGCCCCCTTTTTCCTGTCATCTGTCTCTTCTGGATGCCTTCCTGAGCATCACTGACGAGCAGGAAAAATGGTCCATGCTGGAGGGAGACCTCAGGCCCTACCAGGGACCCCTGGGAGGTTGAAAGGAAACTTGTAGCCACATTCTGCTTCTATTTTTTTTTTTTCTGAGATGCCTTTCCTTTTCAATTATGTCCCCTTTTGCCTCCCTTAGAAAAAACCTTCTGGGATGCAAGAGAAGCTGGGGCAGGAATATTGAGGCTATGTGTCCATTTGAGTTGGTAAGGTGGCAGGAAGTTATAGCAAAAGGAATTCTAGTTTAGGTGGAAAACTTTGCTCCCCATGAGAATCTTTGGGGACTTGGATGAGTGTCAAGGTGAAGATAACTTGTACATAAACTCAGATGCTTAGAGTTGGGAAAGAACTTGGAGGTTTTCAAGTCCCCCCTTACCCCCATTTCCCAGTGGGAGAATGAGATTGAGAGTATGACCTCCCTCCACCTACATCCCAGGACAGGAGTCTGGAGGGAAGCCCTGTCCCCAAGCAGGGCACCAGCTGCCTCTGGCCCCTCCAGGGATGGCACCACCCAGAATTGTACCAGCAGGAGCTGCTGCAAGCCCCCAGTGGGTATGAGGTGCCTGACCTTTGATAAAATGTCAATCCCTTCATACTGCTTCCAGAACTCTCAAGCCCTGACAACCTAGAAGGACAAAGAGCCCCAGGCCTGGGAGGCAGAGGGGCTGGAGTCATGCAGGAGCAAGGGCAGGAGTATGATAACTGCCTCTCCCCAGCCTTGTGCCCAACAGAGCCCTTGTGTGTGGAGAGGTTGAGGGTTATCCATGCCAAGCATTTGGGGGTCTTGGGCCACTGTAGTTTCCTGTCCCAATGATTACGTGGAAATGGGCAAGGTCTTTCCACACAGGGACACACCCAGTCACTGAAGTCTAGCCTCATGTTTGCCCAGCACTAGCTAGATGGTTTCTGTTCCCCACATGGGGCTCCTAAGGTTCTGCTGCACTTGTGCCAATGCCATGCTGTGGTCTGTCAGCCTGAGGCATTGTAGCCTACGTCTTTGGCTCTGACTTGCATCAGCCTGGAACCTCTTGTCTGCCCTGCCTGATGTTCTCTCCCCTAGTGAGAGTGATATGTAGGTGGAAGAATCAGCTTCTTCAGAGAGGACCCTGAGGGCCCAGAAGGGAGGCTGAGAAGAGAAGACCTAGTGAGGATGGAGCAGGAACTGAACTTTGTTGCCTGAGCCATGCCATCCCCCACTGGAGGGACAGAGGCAATTAGAAAGGGGTGAGAAGGCAATGGAAGGCTCTAGAAAGCCCTCAGAGAAGCACCAGTTCCTTCAAGCCTCCAGATGAAAGCTTTTTACTGGAAGGGCCACCTGAGGCAGGATCCTCCACACTTGGGGGGAGTCTAATCCACACCTCAGGCCACCAGCTCCAAGTTGCTGTCTGTCAGCACACCCACCTCCACCACCTTCTGTCAGCCATCGCTCCCAGGCAGGGACATAGAGTAGAGACACTAGGGCCATTTCACAGGACCCTGAAAGTTTCACTTTTTGACATCCGGCCTTCTCAGCAGATCCTCTTGCTCCTGGTTCCTCCCCCGCCAGCAGCACTTGTCCAGCTCTAGCCTTCTGCCTTCCCTCCCACCTCCCTCTCCAATGTGGCTGCCAGCCAGGATGCTGGGAAGCAGAGGCTGGTATCACTCTTCAGGCTGGTGGGGATAGGTCAGCCTTTCAAGACACAGAAATTCAAGACACAGATATTGAAAGCCTGGGAATCCCCACACATCAGCAATAGACTTGTTTGCTTGTTAAACAGGAGAGGAACTGCAGAAACTGAGGAAAGGAAAACAGGCCTTCAAAGGAGAAATTTTGTTTTAATGACACCATTCATCCGTTTTTTTAATTAGGAAAAGCTCCCTAATGAGGCTCTTTTGCCAGCTAATGGGACTCTCAATTTCCATGAGAGCCATTCTTGCTCAGAGCATTAAGTGAGCCATTGCCGACCAAACCTAGATCTTCCTCCAGCGTCCAGTTCAATGTGCAGATAACGCAGATTGCCAGGTGCAGTGGAAGCCCTTTCTGACATCCTTCCTGTTGTGCCCAGGACTCACTGCAAAGCACTAATTCTCCTCTGCCTTAAAAATGGCGCCCAACAACAAACGGCCCCTCCAAGGACCTTAATAAGTGGGGGAAAAAAAGAACAGAAGAAGAAAACACAAGCCACAGTGTTGGTTTCTAAATATTTTTGTATTGTGTACATTCTGTATATTTTTGTTGTAACATATTATTTGAACAAGGATTCCATTAAAGATTTTTTTTTTAAACCAGTAGATGTTCCGGAAGTGGCCTGAAGGGCTGGCGTGGGAGCTTGTTTCCACAGCGGGGTCAGGGTGGGTGGGAGAGGGGAAAGAACAGTGGTGATGGGTCGGGGACTCCTAAAGTACAGATGGGGCATTGTGCTTGGCACCAGTCTTTCTAGTCCGATGGCTGTTCCTTAACCTCTCTTCAATCACTGAACTCGTGAGTGATGAAAGCTGTGATTGTTCTTCCCATGAAAATGCACATTTGTGGACAATTTTATGGATAATTTTGGGGAGTGGATGGTGGTGAGTAAAAAAATTCATCCCTAGCTTCAGTCAAGAACCTCTGTGCCAGCATCCTGGTGAGTACCCTGCCTTCCCTCCCACTCATAACCCACACTGCTAGGAGAGATGAATACTATGGCCATTATTGGAGACATCTTTTCTTTTTCCTCTGGTTTTTGAGAACAGGGTCTCACTACGGTATGTGGTTCAGGCTGACCTTGAACTGACTGTAGCCCAGGCTGGCCTCAACCCTCAGTGATCCTCCTGGTTCAGCCTCCCGAGTGCTGGGATCACAGGTGTGCACCACCACATCCAGCTGGAAAAATCTTTGAAGTATCCTCGAGGACTTCTTTCTTCACCCCAACACTTGAGTGGTTAGGTCCCCCCAGGGGCTGTCAATGTCCTGATCTTAAGGTATAGGGATATTCTCAGGGTAAAGGGACATCAATGTTTGAGGTGAAGTCAGGAGCTTGGGAAGTGGCTTTGAATGGGTGAGGCCTGGGAAAGTAAATTGTTTTCATTAACTTTTCTAAATCAGTGGTGATGTATGTATGTAGTATTGCCACTTTAAATTTCTCTTTGAGGATTAAGCTGCTCTGTTCAATTCAGCATGGAAGTTGTTTCCCCAAATTTTGGGGTTTTTTTTGTTTTTTGAGACAGTCTTGCTGTGTAGTTCAGATTGGCCTTGAACTTGCAGTGATCCTCCTGCCTCAGGCTCCCAAGTGCTGAGGTTATAGCCGCAAATGTTCTTTCATGTCAGTTTCCTCTAAATTCCCTCCTCCCTTCCCATATATTGGGGTTTTTTTGGTACCAGGGATCAAACTTGGGACCTTGCGCTTGTGAGGCAGGTGGCGGAACCACTGAACTAAATCCCCAGCCCCCGTATATTGTTTAAAAATATTTCTAAATGCTGCAGAAACCATCCCAAAACCAACTTTAGAGTGCAGTTCACCCTAAAGGTCAAAGCGCCCCATTTTTATTTGGAGCATGGAAAAGCAACTTCCCTAGAAAGATAATTCAGGACCCTCTTCAAGTACATGGGTCAGTTCCAGGGTACAGAACCAAAGCTGCTTAGTTAACATTGCTTTAGCCTCCTATGTTTCCCTTTTTACTTTTCTGGTTTCTCCCTTTTATCAGATTCTCATTCTTTCAATAACTTAGCAAGATGTAATAAGAAGCTAACAGGTGGTGCATGCCTATAATCCTAACACCCAGAGGCTGAAGCAGGAGAATCGCTATGGGTTCAAGGCCACTTTAGACTACATAGTGAGACTGTCTCAAAAACAACAAACCAGGGCTGGGGATTTAGCTCAGTGGCACCACACCTGCCTTGGAAACACACGGTCCTGAGTTCAATCCCTGGTTTCCAAAAAAAAAAAAACCCAAAAAGAGAAGATAATAGGAAATGAAAACAATTTAGTGAGCACCTACTATGTGCTAGGCACTGGGGTAGGCATTTTCACAACTTCTGTTTGTTTTTGGTACCAGGGATCAACTCGGGTCCTTGTGCTTGCATAGCAGGTGGGCGGAACCACTGAGCTAAATCCCCGGCCCTTCACAATTTCTATGAATGGGTATAAACATGCAAAAGTTTAGAGAAGTTTACTCACTTTCTGATAGTAGATGGCATTGTTGGATTCATACTGAAGAGATCTGGTTCCAAAGTTGATGCCCTCAGCTGGGAGGATGGGAGTTCAAGGATACTAAACATGGATATGCACAGGGTGTGTCTGAAAAGCCAGCCTTACTGCATCAGGCCCAGGGCCATGCAGTAAATCATGAATCTTGGGACATTTGGTGAGTTCTAACAGCAGGCTCTCCACTTCTTCAGCCCTCCTCCCAGTAGTTCTCCAAAGACCCACAGCAGTCAGTCTGTTCCTTCTCTGTCTCTCCTGATTTCTAAAATCCAGGCATGTACGCCACCTGGCCACCTCCGAACTCTGTCCACAGGAGTGTCTGCACGGCAGTTAGGAGCTCAGCAGTCAGAACTGAGCTGCCTTCTCAGACCTCCGAGCAGAAACCCTTCATTCAAGCCAGTGGGTTTCCTAACATGGTGAGGAAAATGTGGTCCTAGTAATTGAATCTCACCTCTGAGACACCAGCAACCTTTCCTAGCATTTGGCGTAAGCGACCCACTGGTAATGGACAGAAAGGAAAGAATGGACAAGTGTTCAAACTTGCTTTTAGATCCTTCCTGCAAGCTGCAGAAAGGTATATCCAGCAAGTATTTTGCTTTTGTCCAACATGCACCTCAGTATAACGTAATTTTCCCACCAACTTGTGGAAGTAAAAATGTCAGGCATGAGAATTGAGGTCATTAAAAATGACTACTTTGACTATAAGCTGTTTTATTATTACAAATTACAGATAAACAGACCATTTTTGATACATAATAAAACATTTCCTGTGTATAGCACACAAATAATGTATGTTAATTCCACAGTTGAACAAAAGATTTTTCTTTTTTGCAGTACTGTGACTGACCCAAAGCCTTGCCACTGAGCTACATTACCAGCCTTTTAAAAATATTTTTATTTGGGGCTGGGGATTTAGCTCAGTGGTCCTACCACCTTCCTCACAAGCACAAGGTCCTGAGTTCAATCCCCAGTACCAAAAAAACAAAAAAAAATTTTATTTTGAAACAGGGTTTTGCTAAGTCACTAAATTGCTCAGACAGGACTTGAAGTTGTAGTCTTCCTACCTCAGGCTCTCAAAGTGCTGGTATTATAAGCATGTGTTACCACACCCATCACTGAACAAATACTTTTTAAAACTTATAAAAGTTAATACATTAGCTTAGGGCCAGGGATTTAGCTCACTGGTTTCGTCGCCTGCTGCGCAAGCCCAAGGACCCGAGTTTGATCCCCAGTACCAAAAAAAAGAAAAGTTAATACATTAGCTTATTAAAATTTGAATACAGGGCTGGGGATTTAGCTCAGTGGTTCCAGCACCTGCCTCGCAAGCGCAAGGTCCCGAGTTTGATCTCAAGTACCAAAAAAAAAAATTTCTGCCTCATTTTTGGGCCAAGGATTTAGCTCAGTGGTTCTGGCGCCTGCCTCAAAAGCTCAAGGTCCCAGGTGTTCGATCCCCGGTACCAAAAAAAAAAAATTTTTGAATACAGTACATTTCTGATCATGGGCTCTGTGTTCAATAAGAGCTTCTTTTTGTTTATTTTTTGTACCAGGGATCAAACTCAGGTCCTTGCGCTTGAGCAGCAGGCAGCTAAACCACTGAGCTAAATCCCCGGCCCTCAATAAGAGCTTCTTATGGTTAACAAGATACTCAGTTCCATGATATCATTTTCCTTGTTTACAAGAGTAATGCAGAATTTTTCAGACATTTTTTAAGTCTACTGTATACAACTATGTAGTGAGTCTGCATTACAAAAGTATATATAAGGGCTGGGGATTTAGCTCAGTGGTTTTGCCGCCTGCCTCGCAAGCGCAAGGTCCCAAGTTCGATCCCCAGTACCAAAAAAAAAGCATCAGGCACCCACAAGATGCACAGATCTGTCTTCTGAAATGGTGTAGTGGTGCTAATCTATCCTAAGACTAAGATTATGTTTTTTAAAAGAATCTATAATCTGCTGAGAAAGAAGTATTATGTTTTTTTCTGGGAAGGAGGAAAGCTGCTAAATACTGCAGCAAACTTTTATTTATTTGTTTATTGGTACTGGGAATTGAACTGAGGACCTTGCACTTGTGAGGCAGGCAGAAGAACCACTGAGCTAAATCCCCGGCCCTTGCAGCAAACTTTTGAGAGAAGTCACAAAATCACCTCTGACACTTTTTAGGCAACAAATTTCTAAAGTTTAGAATTTACGGGACAGACAATAGACTAAAATTCAAACTGTTTTGAGACAGGGTCTGGGTATGTAGTTCAGGCTGGCCTTGAACTCACTGTGTAGTCCAGGCTGGCCTTCAACTTGATGTGATTTTCCCCCTTCAGCCTCCTAAGTGCTTGAATCACAGGGATGAGTCACCATGCCCAGCTAAAATTCAAACTCTTTTATTTGTTTGGGGTTGTTTTTGGTTTTTGGTACTGGGGATAGAAATCAAGACCTTGGGCTTTCGAGGCTGGCAGCGGAACCACTGAGCTAAATCCCCAGCCCTAAAATTCAAACTCTTAACACACACACCTACCTATGACTCAGTGAAGATGTTCCTCATATTTTTATGTTTAATTAAGTTAAAATTTAAAAGTAAAAAAAAAAAAGAATCTGGTATGTTTCAAATAATCTTAAATAGTAATCCTATGAACAATTAAAACAATTTCAATTTCAAACACCACAGCTTGAATATACAACTTCACAGTTATCTCAAAACATGATCAAAAACTTTGGGCAAGAGCTTCTCTCATGAATTCTTCAAGGACTGCTACCACATTTTTGGCTTCAGGCATTTCTTCATGTTCCACTTTAACAATCTTCAAAAGGATATCTCCACTACCACAGTTTTTTAGGAACATGTAACATTTAAACAAAGCATAATGATTTGTTTCTGCCTGCCGGATAAATCTCTTCAAATTGTTTGTGTCTTGTATGGCCTAGAAAAAGATTACCCAGTTAAATGTGCTTAGTGAGACAATAATGAATCTTAAAAAATATCTCCTACCCAACTGAGAACTCAGCATATATTGCTAAGATGTTTGCTTTTTATTTTAAATACTTCCGTCATTCAACTGATAACATGCTTTGCCCTTCTTAGAACAAAATCTCACCTATAAAGTGAAAACATTCCTATATCACAAATTATTAACATTGATATCCCTTAAATATAAGCAACCATTCAACCCAATTTACTGGAAATGAAATTATATGTATGTAGAAGCTACTAAAAAATTAAATGCCTTCTGATAATTCCAGTTTTGAGAATGTTGTATTTAAGAGAAACCATAGCTGTTAAGTAGATGTGTTATTCTGTCCCTGGTACTGATTAAAACTCAGACCAAAAATTGTATGTGACCCTTGGCACATAGCCAAATTATTACCTTTAGTTTAAAGTTTTCCAGTACTTGTCGGAAAAGAAAGGGGTTACCCCCTTCAGCACCGTTTAAAAAAGCCTGCATCCAATCCTCACAAAATCGATTGCTTCCTGTAGAATATTTTAGAGAAACTAAATAAATGAAAATGCAACACTACAAAGCACAAGACATGTATTTCTTTCTTTCTTTTTTTTTTTTTTTTTCATTTTTCGGTTTTTTTGAGACAGGGTCTCACTACGTAGTTCAGGCTGGGCTTGAACTTGCAGAAATCCTCCTGCCTCAGCCTCCCAAGTGCTAGTCACAGGCGTGCACCACCATGCCAGCCAAGAATTACTATTTTCAGAAAGTTTAAGATAACCATAAAAAACTGCAGGAGGCAACAGGATACATTTGAATCATTTGTTCTCAGTCCAAAGAGGGAAACTTCTAAGAGGTCTAAGAAGGTGCTTCAGAGTTCACAGCTCACCTGCATTGTAGACTTGAGGCTGGGAGCTACTGCAGTCAATGACCACAGACTTACGCTGCTCCTCGGACATGGCCATGCACAGTGACGTCATGGTGCCTTCGTGAATGAGTCCTTGAAGACTGGCCACACTCAGAAACCTGACACACACACAAATCGTTTCCCACAAACAATACTGAAGGATAGGAGGGAGAAAACTACTCATTCTGCATTGGAGGTGGGAAGATTAAAAAATGTAATAATCATGCTTGCAGTGGAAAAGGTTCTCTCTTGGCAAAAATAGTACTCTTTACCTGTTAATGTCTCTCTTTGTTTTTTCATCTGATTCTTTAACCTCAACAGGAGTATAACTCAGAGCCTATGAGAGAAAAATAAAGCCTGATTAACACATATCTTCCATTTCTCCTTATTGGGCAGCAACTCCTGACTAAATGTTACCTCTCCAGTAACTACCACACCAGACATGACTGAGGGGCACCACCCACAAGCTCTCCAGAGCCTTGGTTTTTTTGGTTTTTGGTTTTGGAAGAAAGAAAGCAGCTACATTTATTGAAGATCACAAGATGGTAGCAGGAACATGGAGAAGGGCAAAGGGAAAAAGAGGGTGAAGGGATAAAGGACTCCAGTGTGAAGGGGGAAAAAAAGGCCAGAGCCTTGTTCAACAGCTGCTCACTAACATTTTTTATACAGTTACAGTGACTTTGGAATTTTGTTTTCCTTTTCATATTGTTTTGGAAATTGCACCTCTCCAAGATCACTTCAAAAAATGAAAAAAAATTTTTTGGCCAGTATATTATTTTGGTTGTTTTGTTTTTTGAGATAGGGTCTTGATATGTAGCCCAGGCTGGCCTTGGACTCATGGCAATTCTCCTGCTTCAGCTTCCTTAGTGCTGGGATTACAGGTGTGCACCATCACGCCTGGCTAAAAAGTAATTATTTAAAAATATTTTCTTATTAGGAAGACTGAGCCAGTATTTGCAATTTAATCCTACCTTAATGATATAACTTTCTAGGTCTGAGTAACTAAAGTGTGGTCTAGCTTGATAGCAAACATACTTTAAGTGAATATTCAGGGGAAAGAATGCAATGTTCAGAGAAAATGAGTATGTCTTGGGGCGGGGATTTAGCTCAGTGGTTCCAGCGCCTGCCTCACAAGTGCAAGGTCCTAAGTTCAATCCCCAGTACCAAAAAAAAAAAATGAGTATGTCTCTAAGTAATCTAAATTCTGCCAAAGTGATTCTCAATTATTTGGACAATACTTACAGCATGGAGCAGAAAGGTAAGTTTCTCCTGAAAGAGAAGAACAACCCTTTGGATTGGGCACACAACATCCTCAAACCAGTTGCTCAGATAGGACTTGATGTGAGTCTCTAGGCCCCTCTCCTACAATGAGAGAGAATGCTATTGCTTTAATACCATATAAGCTTTCACCTGGTAGGTTTTTTTTGTTGTTGTTGTTAAATTCTTTTATTGGTACATTGTAGGTATACAACACAATTACATTTCTCATTGGGAACTGTACCTTTACATGATGCATCTTGGTTCTTATTTTTTCCCCATTTCTAGCTCTCCTTTCAGCCCCTCCACCCTTCCCTATTTACAAAGACTTTATTTCCATTTTTTCCATTTCTCATCAACACCTGGTAGGTTTAACATCTTCTTCCTCATATTCTTCACAGTCCCGTGCTGGGGATTGATCCTAGGGCCTACCACTGAGCTACAGCCCTACCTTAGCCCTATACCTCCCTTTTTTAAGGTAACACCATCAACTCAAAAAAAAAGAAAAAAACCACCAAGAATTATAGCTTTCCTGGGAGACTAAATTAACAGGACTTCATGCTGTTATCCACCATGAAGAGTTGGGCAATTATATGTCTGTCCATCTCACGCCACCTCCCTGCACATTCGTTGGAGATACTCTCTTAATAACCCTCACTTCCTCAGCACCTGCTATGGTGTCTGACACACACATAGTACATGTTTACTAAGTGACCACTGAATAGTTGAAGGAATATAGAGAATTCATATTTGTACTCAAAATGTAAATAGGGAAGGACCGACTTATAAGTAACTCATCAAAGCACTCAAGCCCACTCCAGCTGTCACATGTGTCACCACGCGTATGTCTGGCTTTCTGGGACTAGAATCTGACAGGGAAGACACCAGTCCAGGAGAGCAGCACCCCAGATTCAAATCCCTAGCTCACTCCTACACTATCCTTTCTTCTTGTAAGTATAGGGCAAGTGAAAGGAACTATTATTACATGTACTAGTCAATAAACTTAGGAGAGACATAACTTTAACTGCTGTAAGCTGAAAGCATAGTTTGTAAAACATTCAGATAAATCAGTCAATTTGGATATATCTAATTCATAAAGGATTGATTAGTGAAAATGGAATGTTTCTAAAGATCGTTGATGTTAAGTGCAAGGACAGCTATACCACTGCACAGCATGTCTCTGGTGCCAGAGGCTGCATGGACCATTAGTTTTGAGCAGAATATAAATCTTACGTGAATAGACATCAGAAAAAATGCATCTTCTTCAACAGACATGTTATTACATGGTGTTGAATTTACTGTAATAGATGAAATTTTTCACAGGTGCAATACATCAGAAGCAGTCTTGTGCAACTTTCAGCACTTACTTTCAGTCTGCTTTCCTTAAAAATCACCAGTCTGATAGTTCACAAGGTAGTTTTCAGAATTTAAGTATCTTTGTATAGACATATATGGCCTGACGAGTATAGTCATAGTATGTCAATCATTTCAGTCTTATAAAATTAAATCAGTAGCGGGGCCAGGGATTTAGCTCAGTGGTTTCGCCACCTGCTGCTCAAGCGCAAGGACCCAAGTTCAATCCCCGGTACCAAAAAAAAAAAAAAAAAATTAAATCAGTAGCCAGGGATTTAGCTCAGTGGTGCCGCCACCTGCCTTGAAAGCACAAGGTCCCAAGTTCAATCCCGGGTACAAAAAAATTAAATCAGTCATCTTACCTCACAATTCATGCTATTTTTCAGCCCTTGGATATATTTGTCTAGTTCAGGCCTGAAAGTTTGTTCTTAAGGAAGTAACAAAGAATGAATAATAAAGACAATGTTTTTTTTCTCAAGAAGAAATGTAAGAGCTCTCAAAGCAGATTAAATCAAAACAAGTCAGGCAAATGGCCATATGAAGCACATGCATAAGGGCAGAGAAGCCTGGGGAGGGTGGCAGAGATACTCCTCCACTTGCCTCCCCTGTTCTCCTTCCCAATACCCTCAAACACACAGAAAGGATATAGCTCGAGTCCTTTCTCAGACCCTCCCAAAAAGCAGACCACATACTCTGAAGAGTTCTGTTCATAGCCCACTGTAGCTGTCTCAGGAAGCAGTTTTTCTTGTTGGAAAAGGCAGTAATAACAACCAACTTGGTAACCTGGTATTCTAGAAAAGAACGAAAAGGGTAAAATGCAGGGCTTCAGTAACTCATGCATCTCATTTTGCGGACTGCTCTAAATCCTGTTGAACCTTTAGATGGCTCTCTCTTTCAGAGTCTGCTAGACAGCTCATCAGTTTACTCATAACAGCAGAGGAACATGCATGCAAACCTGGTAAGTTTTAGTTAGAGCAGCCCTAACGGGGTGAACATTCTTTTTTAAATTCTGGGTTATGTAAACATTTCATGTGATTTCACTCTTATTCATTGTACACCCACATGTACATGAATATAAGCACGTTCTCCCCCTACCCTGAACCTTCAGTCACTGATGCTCCAGGCAGATGTACCAGGTCCATCCTGTGGCCTTATCGTGGGTGCCTGGCTGCCCACTCCTCAGGACCTATATGCCAACTTCATGCTCTGGAGTGAAAATCAAGAAGGGTAATGGGAAGACATATGGAATTGCCTGAGGATGCCTATGTTTAAGTCTAAACTCCAGCAAGATAACCAGCCCCATGACCTTGGGCAAACCATTTAACTTCTCAGAGTTTACTTTATCATGAGAGTAATATGAGAGTACTGCTCTATCTCTAAGAAGCACTACATCAAAATTGTTGAAGCACATTACAAACTATACAGTATACAATATTGGTTTTGGTAGTTGACGCTTTTCTTCTAAGTACAAAACTAAAAGTACATTTAGCCGGGGATTTAGCTCAGTGGTTCCAGTGCCTGCCTAAAAAGCGCAAGGTCCCAAGTTCAATCCCCCGTACCAAAAAAGGAAAAAAAAGTACATTTACATGCCAGCATCTCTGCCACTCAATCAATCTCATTCCACAAATGTTTATGTATGAGACCCAGAGCTCGGGCTACCAGAAAACAAAAATGAACTCTGCAAGTCTAGAAAGAGACAATCTTTTGGAGTTTATCACTGCTTCTCATGTTTGGCACAGAAATTAAAAACTCAAGACACAGCATATTTTACACTTACCTCAGCTCCACGGATGCAACATTACCCAGCCCTTCAAACATTGTTCCCTTGGAAAGACGCTTAGCAACAAAACTTCGCAGCTCTGGCTCCACTTCCGATGGTAGATTAGTAACCGCTAAGGAGAGGCTTAACAAATGAGACACACATTCCTTACCAGTGAACCAGTGCATTCACCCATAAGTCAACAGAATGGTCCCAAATGCAAAATCATTTTTTTTGGTACCAGGGATCTAACTCAAGACCTTGCACTTGTGAGGCAGGTGTGGTGCCACTGAGCTAAATCCCCAGCCCAATTTGTTAAGTTTTTTTGAGACAGGGTCTGGTTATGTAGTATAGGCTGGCCTTGACCTCCCAATGATCGTCCTGCCTCAACCTCCCAAATGCTGGGATTACAGGCCTGCAATGCCTGGCTTTCAAGGTTTCTCTTAAGGACTTGATAAGTAAGCTGTCTACCAGATCCTCCCTGTTGTGATAATTTGGATCTGGAATGTCCCCCAAAGACTCATGTGTTAAAAGGCTTGATCCCTGGCCTTAGTGCACTTGAGAGGCCATGGAGCCTTGAAAAGATAGGGCTTTACAGGAAGTTAGGTCTGGGGGCTATGCCCTTAATGGGGAGATTAGGACTCTCTCTCCCTCTTTCTCTTTCTGTCTCTCCCCCTCTTTCTCTTTCTGTCTCTCCCCCTTTCTCTTTCTCTCTCCCTCTTTCCCTTTCTCTCTCTCCCTCTTGCTTCCTAGCTGCCAGAAGGTAACAGCCTCCTTTGCCATGTGCTGCCATTTGATGTACTGTGTCACCAAAGGCCCAGTGGTAATGGGACCAAACAAGCCAGGGTTGATGGTACACATCTATAATTCCAGCACTCTAGAAGGTAGAGGCAGGAAGAGGACCACAAGTTAGAGCCCAGCCTGGGCAACTCTGTGACTTAGTGAAACCCCGTCCCAAAATAAAAAATAAAAAAGGGATTGGATATAGCTCAGTGCAAAGGCCCTGGGCTCAATTCCCACTAATAAAAAATTTTTTGTGTGACATCTGAAAATTCTTTAAATTATCCATTATCTACCTCAGTGTGGTGCTACACACCTTTAATCTCAGCACTGAGGAAGCTACACAGAGAATTCAAGGCCAGCCTGGACTAACAGTGAGAGCCTGTCTCAAAAAACCCCCCCCAAAACAAAGAAGAACAGAGCCAAATGTGGTAATACACAAGTCTGTAATTCCAGCACTTGGGAGGGTGAGGCAGGAAGATCACTGAGACCAGCCTGGGCTACATAGAGTTCAAAGCCACCCTGACCTATATAGTGAGACCCTATCCTCAAAAAAAAAAAATCAACAAAAAAGAACAATCATGCATTATTCATTTAATGAACCCAAGATTTTTGTATTACCATATTTTCCATCAAGTATCAAGATACGTACATTGATTCATACGCTTAATAAATATGTATTATGTCTACTCTGTGCTGGGCACCAATAAGAAACAAAATAAGGAGACATCAATGAACAAAAGAGACAATCCCCTGTTGTCCTAGGGTTGACATTCTAGTCACTGGAATCTACTATGTGATACAGGAGCTACTGATGGGTGTGGTGGTGCAGGCCAGTAAATCCCAGGATGAGGGGGGAGGGGTTTGAGGCTACAAAGACAAAGCAAGACACTGTCTAAAAAAAGAATTACAAAAGTGGAAAAAAGGATTTAAGTTAAATCTTGAGGTGGGCCAGGGATTTAACTCAGTGGTTTCACTACCTGCTACGCAAGCGCCCCGGTACCAAGAAAACAAAACAAAACAAAATAAATCTTGAGGGTCAGGGATTTAGCTCAGTGGCACCCTGCCTGCCTTGTAAGCACAAGGTCCTGAGTTCGATCCCCAGTACCACAAAATTAATTAATTAATTAGATCTTGAAAAAAAATTTTAAAATTAAATTAAATCTTGAAACAACAGGCTGGGTGTGGTGGTGCAGGAGGAAAGCAGTAAGTTTGAGGCCAGTCTGGGCTACATAGTAAGTTCAAGGCCACCCTGACCTATATAGTGAGACCTTGTCTCAAAAAAAAAGAATATATTAGTGGAATTCCAACCAAGAAACTCAGAATAATTCTCTCTAGCTAATCAGAGGCAGCATCAGTACTTGGATCTGCCCCAGCCTTGAATGAATGAGCCAATGAGGAAATTAGGAGAGATTCCTAGGGGATAGAAAAGAACTGATAAACAGTTTGAGTCTGAGAAAGCCCAGCGGAAACTGGGTACCCACTGCCATCTACAGGTTAGAGATGCACAGAAATAAAAGCACATGCATGGGTTATGGTTAAGCTGTTTTTACCTGAAGTCATCACCAGAGGGAGTTTCCGCATTTGTGCCACTTGGGCTTCCATCATCGCTGTCCCCACGCTGCTGTGCCAATCTGTAAGCCACAAAAGCAATTATGTGCTCTAAATCAAACAGAGTATGGGGCCCTTGCAAGCTGAGTAAGGTCAAAGTACGTGGGTCCTCTATAGCCTATCTGCATAAAAGGAAAAACCATAAAAACCAGACAGGAGCCTTCTCTTTCTAGGCTACTTAAGGAGGTGGAGCAAAGCCTAACAGACTTTATAGGCTTTTATAAAGCTGACTTTATAGGGCCAAGCATGCCCCTGCAAGGTCAGCCAGAGTAAAAGGAGGCAGCAAGGGCAGAAAAATCAGCAGGGGGGTAAGTGGGTTGGCAGAAATGGGAGGTAACGGAGATAATAGGACTGCAGAGGGCAGAAATTTTTGAGCGTTCCCGAGCTGTGCTAAACAGATGGCAGGAACGGGGACGAGAGGCAGAGGCTGAGATGACATAAAGACAGGGATGGCAGAGGCTTGGACGAGCCAGGACAAGAGCCAGAAAGAACGGAGTGACGGGAGGAGGGCCCTTACGGCCAGAGACCTTGGCTGGGAGAGGAGAAGCTGACGTTTGGGAGCGGCCGGGCCGCTGGGCCGGGGGTAGGGGTGGGGGTGGGGGTGTGCAAGGCCTGGCGGCAGGCCCAGGGTGGGGCAGCTGGGGCAGCCGGGCAGGCTGAGCCGGGCTCTGACACCTGCTTCCGCGATAGCTGTAGAGACAGTAGTGGCTGCTGGGCGGCGGCTCGAGTCTCCGTTCTTCCGCAGAGCCACCCTCCTCGCTGCTCTCTAGCTCCTTTTCGTCCCCATCCAGCGATTCCTGCAAAGAGGGGAGCATCACGGCGGCCTCCTAGCGGCCCTGTGTCTCCGCCAAACAGTTCCCCTGCTGCTGTGCAGTCCGCGGCAGCCGAATTCCTCCGGCTCCGCCCCCTCGCGCACCTGCGTTCCGCCGGTTTCTCGGATCCTGGGGCTCGGAAATCCCTGAGAGGAAGCCAGGCTCATCTGCTCGGGCACGAGATTCGACTTCACCCAAGAGCTTTCACCGTTTCTTTCTTTCTTTCTTTTTTTTTTTTTGGTACCGGGTATCGAACTCGGGTCCTTGAGCTTGCAAGGCAGGCGACAGAACCACTGGGCTAAATCCCCGGCCCTTTCACCTTTTCTTTTAAATTCATTTTTCTGCTCTATCATTTGAGGTGTCAAGGTAAATGAGCTAGAATAAAAGAAACCATAATCTTAAATTAAATATATCACATTATTTCTCCGGTGTGAGAAACCTAAAGGGTAAATAAGGACCAAAATGGATGCTAGATATTGGGAAGTAGGAAGAACAAGTTAAAATAGGAAAGGGAACAAGGGAGGGGAACGGAAGGAGAAAAGAGAATGGAAAGAAAAAAAACGGAAACATGGCTTTTGTAAATGTGGAGGGAAAGCAAGGATTGAAAGTAGGGGAGGGGATGAGGGGAAAAAACAATTAAAATATGAGTAGGTACAAATTCCCTATGATGAATGTGATCATTGTATAAGACAATTATGTATTATTTTTTACATTTGATCTTAGCCAAAAGGCTGAGAAATGGTGTACTAATTTTCAAAAATACATTTAAAAGAAAAAAGATAGAAAATTGTAATTTTTACATTGTGCTTTTTAAAAAAAACTGCAGGAAAAAAAATAAAAACTGCAGGGCCAGGGATATAGCTCAGCAGCACATTGCCTGCCTGGCAAGCACGAGACCCTGAGTTCGAGTGTCGGTACCAAAAAAACAATAAAACAAGACAAAACAAACTCCAGCTTCAGGACACAGAAGTTATTCAAGCTTTTTTCCCTTACAGAAAACTTAAAAAAAAAAAATTTCTAAGGGTCTTAACGACATGATAAGCCCCATTTCACCTTTAAGTAGGCCATCCTCTCGCCCTGAACATGGGTCACTTGCCTACAGAAAGAGCCATTTCCTGTAAATTGAACCCTTCTTTCCATAGATTTCCATCCTCCAAACCACAAAAATATACCCACCCCAGACCACAATGCCCTCCCTACTATTCTTTGTGTACTTTTAAAAATCTGGCTAATAAACCTCTTTATACTACTTACTGTCTTACTGACACATTTTTAAAATCCTTTTTCAGGTCTGGGGATTTAGCTCAGTGGTTCTGGTGCCTGCTAAAACGCAAGGTCCCGAGTTCGATCCCCGGTACCAAAAAAAAAATCCTTTTTCTGTGGCAAATGTCAGTGAACCTATAACCTGCCCGGTGGGTGAGTGGGTTCCCATTCTCCACTTTGGGGAGCTTCCTTGGTCGCTGTCCAGTGACAATAAAGGTGGTACTAGCCAGCTACATGGGGAAAAAAATCGTGCTCACCCACCTCTTTTCCTATGTGTAGGCACACATGCATGTACACCAGCTTGATTAAGACATGAATTTAAGATGAAATTTAAAAAGTGGAAATATTTTTTTTTAAATTTTTTTGGTATTGGGGGTCGAACTCGGGATCTTGAGCGGCAGGCAGCAGAACCACTGAGCTAAATCCCCGGCCCTCCCCAGCCCTATTTTTGAAATTCTTCAAGTTAAGAAAACTTTTGGAGGGCTGGGGATTTAGCTCAGTGGTTTTGCCGCCTGCTGTGCAAGTGCAAGGACCCGAGTTTGATCCTTAGTACCAAAAAAAAAAAATTAAGAAAACTTTTAAACACTTAAACTGGAGATGGTGGTTCACGACTTAATCCCAATACTTTGGGATGAGGTACAAGAAATAAAAATAGGTAGAAAGGAGACAAAAAATAATAATTTAAAAACTGTACGTTTGAGCTGGACATGGCAGAAGGATTGCCATGTGTTCAAGGCCAGCCTGAACTACACAGCCTGATCCTGTCTCAATAAAACCGTATATATATATATATATATTTTTTTTAACTGCATCTTCATCTTCAGAACATAATGAAAGTTACCCAAGGTTACTATATCTGTACTCCCTAAGCTTGTTTTTCCTTTTTTTTCCTTCCAGACCCATCACACCCCAAATCCCTTAAAGATAAGTCCATAAATTAACTTACCTAATAAAATAAAGGGTAGAAATCTGACCTTATAAATCTTGTAAAGGAAACTCAAACTTTCTGTAGATTCACAAATTCTACAGATTTCCAGTTCCAAAAACACATAAACATCCCTAGCTCCCAGCTATAATGTGACTCTGATGAGGCTCTGCACTCTATTTTCTTTAAGTGTATACTTCAAATTCTGCCTAATAGCGCTGGGAATTTAGCTTAGTGATTCTACTGCCTGCCTCACAAGCAAAAGGTCCCAAGTTCGATCCCCAGTACCAGAAAAAAAAAATTCTGCCTAATGAATCTCTTTATGCCACTTACTGATGTGTCATGAAAAATTCTTTTTCTGCTGGGCATGGTGACTGGGTATGATAGGCAGCTAAGTCAGATAGAAATTAATATACAGAGGGTCGGGGATCTAGCTCAGTGGCACCACGCCTGCCTTGCAAGCTCAAGGTCTGGAGTTCAATCCCCCGGTACCAAAAAGAAAATTAGCTAAGCAGCTATACTTGTAACCCTGTAGGTTGATGGCAATTTGACCCATGTTGTACCTGTTACAGTTGAATGAGCCAATAATAGTCCAGGTTCTTGCATATGAGGAAAGAATTGCTAAGTATACACCCAGTAGTAAATAGTAAGTAGCTACATTCATTGAAAATCACAGGAGGGCTGGGGATTTAGCTCAGTGGCTCCGCTGCCTGCCTTGCAAGCTCAAGGACCCGAGTTTGATCCCTGGTACAAAAAAAAAAAAAAAAAAAATCACAGGAAAGATAGTAACGGGAAAGGGGAAAGAGGGGGGGTCAGTAACTCAGGCTTTCAAAATTTAAAGGTCAGACATCTCTGCTTTTGGTGCCTCCCACTGAATCTCCCATCCAAGTACTAACCAGGCCCGACCCTGCTTAACTTCCGAGATCAGGGGTATTCAGAGTGGCATGGCCATAGACATCCTACTGAATCTCTCACTGGCTGCTAGGGCATGGCAATCTTGTAGGCTTTTATTATGTTATTTTTTTAATCTCTCTTAGGAAATGGAAGCAGGAATAACCATTAGGGTGCCTTTTACGGTTAAATGGAGAGAAGGGAGTGACTCTCTCAGCTGCTTTGTTTCTCTTTTTTTTTTGGTACTGGATGGAACTCTGGACCTTGCACTTGCGAGGTAGGGGCCAGAAACACCGAGCTAAACCCCCGGCCCAGTTCCTTTGTTTCTAACTGTACTATACCCACATTGTGACATTGCTGTATAAATTAGCCCTGACAAAGGGCCTCCAGGACCATCCACTGGACCCCACCTGTCCCTCAGGAGCTATCTCTCAATAAGCTTTGTCTATTCAGCTTCCATTGTCCCCAGGAATTCATTCTTCAATATTCAGAGGACAAGAACTCACCATATCTGATATCTAGCAGGTTGAGAGTTATATTTCTCCTATATCATCAGCACTTGGGGGGCTGAGGCAGGAAGATCACCCTGAGTTCAAGGCCAGCCTGGGCCACATAGTGAGTTCAAGGCCATCTAGAACTACATAGTGAGACCCTGTCTCAAAAAAAAAACACAAAAGTTTTTCCGTGATGGAAGTCACTGAACCTGCAGTCTGCCTTGTGAATGGGGTGAGTCAAAGTTCCCCATCTCTGCTTTGGGGACCACTTCATACCCTGCCTGGTAACAGGGGGCTGAAGCAGGAAAATCATGACTTCAAAGCCAGCTAGGGCCACATAGCAAGTTCAAGGCTAGCTTCGAATATAGTGAGATCCTGTCTCAAAAACAAACAAACAAAAACACTTAAAAGACACACAGAGGTATTTTAAAATCTGACTACATCAAAGTGAAACACTTCTGTAGTCAAAGTCAGAATGATTCAGTCATGATAGTTAGGGACCACCACAGAGAAGTGAAACGGGAAGAATCCTGGGCCCTTCCACTACTTGTTAAAAGCATGCTTTGTTTTCTTCTGGGAGAGTCAGGGATTTAAAAGGCATTTTTTGCTATGAACCATGTTCACTTGGGCCTACAGATGCCCAACAGGTAACAAAAACAGAACAAGGCGTGACTTTCATTCTATAACCTTTGTTACTGTAACTCTTGTGTCAGATCACTTCTCAGCTCTTCATAGGAGTGTGCCAATCATTTAGACAGTTTCTGTCTAGGACCTGGCTGGACAGAATTGATGAGCCCTCAATTTACATGCACTCATTCCCCTTCAAGACTGAGGACACTAAATTGGGCATGGTGGTACATGCCTGTAATCTCAGCACTTGGGAGGCTGAGGCAGGAGGCTTGCCTTGAGTTCAAGGCCAACCTGGGCTGCATAGTTTCACACTCTTTTTTTTTTCCCAGTACCTGGAATCAAACTCAGGACCTTGTGCTTGCCAGGCAGGCACAGCACTTCTGAGCTACATCCCTGGCCCTAGGGCCACATAGTGAGTTCAAGGCCAGCCGGAACTACTTAGTGAGACCTTGGCTCAAAAAATTAAAAAAAAAACAAGACTGAGGACACCAAGATGAAAGGTTTATAGGGACACTCAGTCACACCTAGAAGTCTCCAGCCATGATTCTAAACCTGTGATTACCTAAATCTAGGAAAGGCAAAGCCATACATGCCTGATACTGATATAGGGAGTATGATATAGGAATGATATTGTAAGGTCAGACCGAGGCACGATTGAGACCACCACATGAGGCAAAATTTAAGCAACATGCTATGAGTTTATTGCCACTTGGGTGCAGATGGGTCCAGGGCGAGAAGGCCATTGGCACTGAGAGGAGGGTGCTCATGGTTGATATGGGACATTTTAGGTAGGGGAGGGGGCACTGGTCAAGAGGGTGGAAATTTTTAGAGTCTCCTGGGTGATGGGCCTGGGGCTGGCTGATAAGCAGGGTGGTGGGAACAGCAGGGTGGCTGCTGGCTTCTTGTTATCTCTGTGCTCCTATAGATGCAGGTAAGGTTTGCTTGGGTGAGAGTCGACTTGGGGGACCTGTCAGATATAAGTACCTCCAAATGATATAAGGGAAATATATCTCCCAACCTGTCAGATGTCTGATACACCTAGGCTGTGTTCTCTAAAAATCAAAGAATGAATTCTGGGACAATGGCATTTAAGAGTAGGAAATATAAAGATAGCTTCTATCTAAGAGAGACAGAAGGGGACCTGGAAAGTGGGTTGCCTGGAAACTCCCACTTCTCAAGGGAGTTTTATAGAGCAAAACCACGAGGTAAGACGGGGTATAAAGTGGGACAAATTATACTCAACTAATACAAGATTACAAGTATAGTTGCTTAAGTAATATTGATTAAGTAGGGATCAAAAGCCCCTGGAAGGAATGGGCTAGGGAGGTTTTAGTCCCCAACCCAAGGTGATTGATGCTTATCAAGCACTGCTGTGCATTCCTAGGGGAAGTATGTGGGTGTAGTCATTACTCTTTGTTTTGAACCCTGACCATCAATGAATATACCTCCAGCCACCGTTGTCTTCTGCACTGACTTTCTCCCAGGGCCCAGCCCTGTCTGACTGCCAATAATGTTTCTAAATAATTTAGCTATCAATAATAATACCACCACAGATAAAGACAACTGGAACAGAGCCTTCCTGAGTCCTGAGGATCCCAGGACTGAGACAATGATTCACCAGACTCCTGCCTACCAGCTAATCTTTGAAAGCCTGCCTTCTGCCTTTGTGGATGGGCCAGTCTGAACCTCTGTATCAGAGTTGGCCTACTCCAGTTACCTAAGCTGGAATCCTTTCCTATTTTCTAACTTTCCAATTAAAGATTTTCCTCTGTAAATGTGTGCTTTAGTTGTCATTTCCATTTCTACTAAAGCCAAGGATTCACAGTAGCCAGCCACAAGAATACAAATGACAAACTAGGAAAAATATTTGCGACATATGTAACAGATGAAGGGCTCTCACTCATCAATAAACAAATGGGAGAGAGAGAGAGAGAGAGAGAGAGAGAGACGAGAGAAAAGAAGGTTCAAGATCTCTGCAAGTTCAAGGCCAATCTGGGCTACATAGTGATTTCAAGGCCAGCCTGGACTATAAATGCATCAAGAGAGAGAAAGGGAGAGAGACAGACAGAGAGAGAGGCAGTTTACAAAAGAAGAAATTAAAATCAGAAATACAGCCAGATGGCCCAGGGATTTAGCTCAGTGGTTCCGGCACCTGCCTCGCAAGCCCAAGGTCCTGAGTTCAATCGCTGGTACCAAAAGAGGCAAGAAATACAGCCAGAAGTGGTGTCACATACCTGTAAGCCCAGCCCTTGGGAGGCTGAGGCAGCAGAATCACCTTAAGTTCAAGGCCAGCCTGCACTACACATCAAGACCCTGTCTCAAAGAACAAACAAAAAAATAAGAGATACATAAATGAGCTCCTTGATTTCAAAGAAGAAATGATGGTATATTGTACTACTTTTCACCTAGCACATACACAAAGATTTAAAAGGTCAATAATTCCACCTGTTGGGACGTTTGCAGGAGCAATCACTTTCCTAAAGAGTTGATAGGAGTAAAATTAATGTACATCTTTTGGAAAGAAATTTGAAAATATTACTATTTAAAATGCATATATCCTTTGACTACCAATGCAATACAATGCCAAGCATGGTGGCCCATACCTGTAGTCCCAGCACTCGGGAGTCTGAAGGAGGAGGACTGTGAGTTTGAAGCCAGCTCTGGCTACATGGTGGCTCAAAAAAAAACACCACTTAGAACATCATCAAATACATGCATTCAGTTGAGAGCATAGTACATACCTATAATCCAAGTAGTTTAGGAGGCTGAGACAGGAGGATCACAAGTGCAATTCCTATATGGGAAATTTAATGAGATATTGTCTCAAAATGAAAGTGGAGCTGGGGTTATAACTCAATAACAGCACACCCATGGGTTTCTTTTCTTTTTTCTTTCTTTCTTTTTCTTTTTGGTACCGGGGATCGAGCTCAGGACCTTGTGCTTGCGAGGTAGGAAGCGGAACCACTCAGCTAAATCCCCCGGCCCTCTTTTCTTTTTTTGAAGACAGTGTCTCACTATGTAGTTCAGGCTGGCCTTGCATTCACAGCACTCCTGCTGCCTCAGCCTCCCAAGTAGTGCAGCTATAGGTATGAACCACCATACCCAGCTGCACCTGTTTGATCATCAGTAGCAAGAGAACAAATTTTTATATAACTGAGACACAAAAATCTAAAGATATTCTGTGTATTATAGTTTGTAATGGTGAAAAACCAAACACAATCTGAATGCTGGTCAATAATGGATGGACTAAATAAATTAGGGCACAAGTGGTGGTAGGGCCCTCAGAGATATCCACATCCTAACCTGTGAAACAAAAAGTACATTACTTTGTATAGCAATAGAGACTTTCCACACATGAATGGATTAAAGATCTTGAAATGGAGATGCTATCCTAGATTATCCAGGTGACCAAATGTAATCAAATGCCTGTAATTCTGAAGCAGGAGATTAGGGTGTGGCAAACTGGCTGGGGAAGTGGGCATGGCCTTTTTTTTAAGCAAAATATTTATTGGTACATTTTAGATATGCATAATGATAGCATTCATTGTAGGGAATTTGTACTTGTATATGAAACATCTTGCTTCTCCTTTTTTACCATCCCCCCTCAAATCCTCTCTTCCCCTCCATATTTACAAAAGTTTTGTTTCCATTTTTCCTTCTATTCTCTTTTTTTCTTGTTCCTTCTTTCCTTTCCCCCTCTCTTCTCCCTTGTTCTCCTTGTCATTTGAACATTTTCCTCCCATTTCCCAATATCTATTATACATTTTGATCCTTCTATCCACTCTTGGTTTCTCACACCACAGAAACATCTACTATTTAAATGTATGTGTCTGATTTATTTCACTTAAAATTATGGTCTCGAGGTGCATCCATTTAGCTATAAATGTTTCAAGCTTATCCTTCTTTGTCGCAGAGCAGTACTCCATTGTATAAAAAAGCCACATCTTCTTTTTCTTTTTTTTTTTTTTTTTGGTACCAGGGATTGAACTCGGGCGGGACCTTGCACTTGCAAGGCAGGTGGCAGCACCACTGAGCTAAATCCTTGGCCTTTCTTTTTTCATTCACTAGTTGATGGACATTTGGTTTGTTTCCAAGATTTAACTATTACAAACTGTGCCACTATAAATATGGGTCTGGGCCAGGGATTTAGCTCAATGGTGCCTCCACCTGCCTCGCAAGCCAAGCGCAAGGTCCCGAGTTTGATCCCCCATACCATAACAAATAAATAAATAAATAAATAAACAAACAAACATGGGTCTGCATTTATCTCTGTGGTAGGATGCTTTTAATTCTTTCTGGAAGATATCAAGAAGGGGAATAGCTGAGTCAAATGAAATCTCTAGTTTTAGTTTTTTGAGAAATCTCCACACTGATTTCCACAGTGGTTGCACCAGTCTACACTCCCACCAAGAGTGGAGAAGGGTTCCTTATTCCCCACAGCTCTGCCAGCATTTGTTATTGGCTGATTCCTTGACAACAGCCATTGTTTCTAGTTGAGATGAAATCTCAGCATTGTTTAATTTTCATCTATTGAATGATGAGTGGTGTTGAACATTTTTTCATATATTTATTAGCCATTTCTACATCTTCATCTGAGAAGCATCTATTCATTTCAGATACCCATTTTTAGATTGGGTCTTTAAATTTGGGGACGGACTGATTTTTTTTGAGTTCTTTATATAGTCTAGACATTAGTCCTTTGTCTGAAGAACAGCTGACAGAGATTTTTTTTCCATACTGTTGGTTGTCTCTTCACTCTGTTGGTGATTTATTTTGCTGTCCAAAAGCTTTTTACACTTGATCTTAGCCAAAAGGCCGAGAAGCGATTCCAAAAGCTTTTTAATAAGATGAGAGATGAGATCCCAGTTGTTGATTCTTTGTGATAGTTCCTGTGTGATCAGGGTTTTGTTCATGAAGTCCTTGCCTACTCCAATGTCTTCAAGAGTTTTACCTATTCTCTCTCTCTCTCTTTTTTTTTTTTGGTACTGGGGATTGAACTCAGGTCCTTCTGCTTTCGAGGCAGGCGGTGAAACCACTGAGCTAGATCCCCGGCCCTTACCTATTCTCTCTTCCAGCAGATTTAGTGTTTCAGTTTTGTTTTGTTTTCTGTTTTAATATTTAGATCTATAATCCATTTTTATTTCAGTATAATGCATGGTGAAGGATATGGGTCTAGTTTCTATCTTTGGCATACGAAAAGCCAGTTTTTCTAGCAGCATTTATTAAAGAGGCTGTCTTTCTTCCAGTGAAGGTATTTGGCTCTTTTGTCAAAGATAAGGTGGGTGAGTATGTTTGGAGTTGTTTCTGCATCTTCTACTCTGTTCCACTGATCCTTGGGTCTGGTTGTTTGTTTTGCCAGTACCATGCTGTTTTTATCACAGTAGCTTTGCAGTATAATTTCAAGTCAGGACTTGTGATGCCCCCTGCCTTGCCTTTGTTGCTCAGAATTGCTTTTGCTATTCTAGGTCTCCTCTGGTTCCAAATGAATTTTAGGATTGTTTTCTCTAATTCTGTGAAATATGCTGTTGGAATTTTGATCAGGATTGCATTAAATCTGTGTAACAACTTTGGAAGTATAGTCATTTTCACTACATCAATTCTTCCTACCCAAGAACAAGGTATATCTTTCCATTTTCTGATATCCTTTTCAATCTCCTTTTACAGAGTACTGTAGTTTTCCACCTAAAGATCTTTTACTTCCTTTGTGAGATTGATTCCTAGATATTTCATTTTTTGGATGCTATTATGAAAGGTGTTATTTCCCTAATTTGTCTCTTAGTGAGTTTGTTATTTGTGTACAAGAATGCTATTGATTTTTGAATGTTGAGTTTGTATCCAGCTATGCTGCAGAATTTGGTTATTAAA
>NW_004624875.1:424480-450098 GCF_000247695.1 Heterocephalus glaber
TAAATAGGGAAAGGTGGAGGGGGTGAAGGGAGGGCTAGGAATGGGGAAAAAATAAGAACCAAGATGCATCATGTAAAGGTACAGTTCCCAATGAGAAATGTAATTGTGTTGTATACCTACAATGTACCAATAAAAGAATTTAACAAAAACAAAAAAAAGAAGGGGAGGTATTAATGAAGGTACTAGGAAACCAGTTGTAGTGAAGCAAAGAAGAAGCTTTGTGTGGGAGTCCCAGATGCCTAATGGGGTTTGAGGTGCTCTTAGAACCTGAGAATCCAGAGAGTTCACCTCTGTTGTCCTCAACTCCACAGCCATGGAGGAGGATCTGCTAGGGACTCAGCAGCTCTTCCCGAGTGAGGCAAACTCAGGGTTGCTTCTACCCTACACTTACCCTATCAGTGGCGGGGCCTGGGAGCTCAGAGACTTCTGTGCCACTAGCCTGCCCTTGGGCTCTGGTGACCTTGAGCAGAGCACACATGCTCAGGCCCAAGTCTTCTGCTTCTGTGTTTGGAAAGGATTACATTAGTATGCTAGGGAAGTGGGGTTCCCAGCTTTCAAAAGGAAATTAGTGACATTCCACAACTGGATCCATCAAAGAGCACCCATGGTGTGCTGACCATACTGTAAAAAGTGCATGTCAGTTGGGCACAGTGGTGACAGATTACAACTGAGAAGCATTCATTGCTTTCCCTGTGCTAGCCTAGAAACCTTGAGCAGGTTATTGGTGTGACTGGAGGCGGCAGAATAGCTCTTGGTGATTAAAAAAGAAGCAAACGCTTAGTACCAGCATCTACATGGCCCATGAGATTTGTGTTCCCTCCGAGGAATACTCCAGAAGAGCTGCTGCCAAGTGGAATGATACATTCCATCAGTGCAGCTGTGTAAAGCGCACGAGCGAGTGGCCTGGGTCCCAGCATGTTGTGGCCTGAGGGAACTCTGGTGGACGCTTATCCATTCGCGGCAAGGCTTGCCATTTCCTGGTGTCGGGTCCACGGCAGCGGTGTCCTGTTGTGTGGGCTGTCCTGGGGGAAGAGTTGGAATGTCGGGATAGGCCATGAGAAGTTTCTGTCCCAAACTATCTCACCAGGGAGGAAGCCTGAGAAGTTACTTTTCAAAAGGCTTATTAGCCAGACATTCACATCAAAATATATACAGGCTACAGGCCTCATCAAAGGAAACGGAAAGAAGTCTTGCCTGTGTCAACCCACCCCGTTTGGGTTAGTGAAGCATTTGAAAGCAGCAGCCAGGCACAGCTGACGCTCTGACTTGAGATGCCTAGACAGAGCTGTGTCTTCTGCTTGAAATGGTTCTTTCGGAATATGCTTCCAGGTGTTCTTTTTTTTTTTTTTTTGGTACCAGGGATTGAATTCAGGATCTTGTACTTGGGAGGCAGGTGGCGGCACCACTGATCTAAATCCCTGGCCCAGTGCCTTGCTATTTTTAAGAAATCTCTCTTCATGACTGCTAACCACAATCCTTTTATATCTGATATTCTGTCCTTGCATTGTGCTGCATGTACTTTCAAAGGAATTTTTTTTTTTTCTGCTGAGAACTGAACTTGGGTCCTTGCACTTGCAAAGCAGGCAGCGAAACTACTGAGCTAAATCCCCAGCCCTTTTCAAAGGTATTTTTAATCTCCTGGATATCTGTTTGAATCTGTTTCATGGATTTCATTTCTTTCCTATGTTGGGCATTCGTGGTTTCCATCATTTTCCTAAGCTCCTCTATTTTTTTTTAATCTGTATCTGCTCTAAAGTCACTAACCATGTTTTTCATTATGGTCATTACTTCTGTAGTTATCTGGGAAACTATTTCTGATTTGATTATTTTCTAAAGCCCCATTCATCTACTTTGTTACTTCTACTATTACCAATTCAGAGGGTCTAGTTGGTTGGGTTTCAAATTGTTCCACCTCATTGCCCCCTGGGTTTGCCTTTGGTGAGCAGGAAGTTTGGGGTAGCATCTTGTCTAAGTGCCTTCTCCTTTTCTTTCTTTCTTTTTTTTTTTTGTACCACGGATTTAACTCTGGACCTTGTGCTTGCAAGGCAGGTGGCAATACCACTGAGCTAAATCCCTGGCCCCTCATTTTCTATTTTTTTAAAAAAATTTAATTCCTGGGTTTGTAGGGAACAGGGAAAGGGGACGTTACTAGAACCTCTGTAGTAAGTCCTAGTCTCCTGTGAGCCACGACAGCACAAGGCAAATTAACTTATTAGACAGAAAAGAGAAAAATGAGACTTAAAGAAGCTGAGCTTTGGGTCTGATCAATGCTGCCCTTGGCAGCAAAGATGAAAGACCCCCAGTTTACCACAACTTTGTTCAGTACATCAAGAGAAACAAATGTAACAGATGACTCAGGGCAGAGTGTTCAATACATTGGGAGAGTAACAAATGTAAAAGGTGACTCAAAGGGGAGCAGCAGCGAAAACCCTCGGAACAATGAGGAAATATTTAGATGAAGATTTTGTTCCTCCCCAGGATGTCTTCAGCTGGTGTAATCTTGCCCTGGAGCATCACAGCATCACCAGACCATTGAGGTTTTAGCTGTGACCGGAGGCAAAAATGGAATTTTCTGGACCTGCGATAGTTGGCCTGTAGGCAGGAGAACTAGGCCTAATCATAATTTTAACTGTGAAATGATTTTTCCCCAAAATTATGTAGAATTGCTCCTGACATGGGTTGATGCTTATAAATTGCATATGGAAAGTAACTTTATCGCTAGTATTTAGAATGCTTAGGGAATGACTACTTCTCAGAGATATCTACCAGGTATAGCTGGCTTTTGAGTTTTGAGTCTGTTGCAAGATCCTGGCTCTTCAATTTATTGAGGATAAGTTGCTGCCTATTTGGCCCAGCCCTTGGTTCTTTGGCACTAGCCTATAGTATTTGGTCTTGGCACAGAAAGAACAACCAAGTAGAACAATTATGTCACCTTTGCTAAAGTAGTACAATCAGGAACAATGATAGCAAATACAGCCTAGAAAATGACAAACTGTGATAACTATTAATTTGCCACCTTTAACCATATGAACTAGAATTGTGGTTACATAACGAAATGTACTACAAACCAGAAAACTGTATACAGTAAATATCACCTCAGTATGGTGTTTTTACCCTCAGGGAAGAAAATTTAGAAGGGGAGCGAGATAGAAAAATAGAAGAGGAAGACATTAGAAAGAAGGCTGGAGGACACAGGAAGATTATGCAAACTTTGGGAAACTGGTAAAGAAGACAGGGAAAGAGAGAAAGAAGAGGGCCAGGGATTTAGCTCAGTGGTGCTGCTGCCTTCCTCACAAGGTCAATGTCCTGAATTCAATCCCTGGTATCAAAAAAAAAAAAAAAAAAAGAAAGAAAGAAAGGAAGAAAGAGAGAAAGAAGAAAAAAACAAAAACAGAACAGGGCTGGGGATTTAGCTCAGGATTTTAGCCTGCCTCATAAGTACAATGTCCTGAGTGAGTTGATCCTGGTAGCAAAAAAAACCACCTCAAAACAAGGGCTGGGGATTTAGCTCAGTGGTGCCACCACCTGCTTCACAAGTGCAAGGGCCTGAGTTTGATCCCCAGTACCAAAAAAAAAAAAAGAAAGAAAGAAAGAAAGAAAAAAAAACCCAAAACAACACTGGGCATGGTGGCATATGCCTGTAATCCCAGCACTCCAGAGGCTGAGGCAGGAGGATCACCATGAGTTCAAAGCCAGTCTGGGCTACATAGTGAGTTCAGGGCCAGCCTGAACTATAAAGGGAGACCCTGCCTCAAAACAACAACAACAACAACAACAACAACAAAAAACAAAACAAAAAGCCCCACAAAAAACCCAAAATAAGACAATGACAAAACCAAGAACAGAACAGAACAACAAAAAACCTAGAAACAATGTTCATACTTATATAAAAGCAAGAACAAACAATCAAGAGAAGAACAAAAACAGTAAAAGAAAAAAAGAAGAAAGTAAGAGAAAAAATCCATTTTAGGGACAGGGGTTTAGCTCAGTGGTGCCACCACTTACCTCATAAGCACAAGGTCCCGAGTTCCATCCCTGTACCAAAAAAAAAAAGTCCATTTCAAGGTGTGTTTCTGCTGTCATTGGTAGACAAAGTGGGCAGACAGAGTCCAGATCCATGTTGATCAATCCCAATAAGCCAGCTATAGATTTCTGGAGGGCTAGGAGATAATCCCAGCAAGCCTGCACCTTTAGTTCTGAAGCTTAGGCTGGTTTCTGGCTGTGAGGCTGGAAGCCCTTTTGTTCAGCCTGGAACACCCTGTGTCCCTCCTGCCAGTTTGAACGTGGCACCTTGACCTCCTGCCAATTTGAACTCCGATCCACCTCACTCTGATAGAGCCAACTTGCAGCTGCTCTGAGTTCCAAGCTCAGCTGGGCCCTCTCCAAAATGGCTACCCACAATCACCCTCTCCTGGGTGACATCTGAACCCAAATAACCAGCCACTGTAGTCTCCCACATCCACTACTCCATTTCACTGGTGCATTTCTCTGTGGAGGCCTCTGGGGTTGTCAGTACTTACAGTGCATCTGCAGGCCCCTGATGCCCTTCCTACACATTGCATCAGGGCTCAGGGAGAAAGCTCCACTTGCCACGTCCTTTTTTGTTGTTGTTGAAGTCTCTCTCTTCACTTTCTCTGTGGGCTTCAATTCTCACTTCAGATCCTCGCTAGGTCCCAGAGACCCACTTCCCTTCCTCTCTTCTTCACATTGCTATATTCCAGCATCTGGACACCAAATCTCATAGAAGCGGGCCAGGGATTTAGCTCAATGGTGCTGTAGCCTGCCTCGAAAGTGTGAGGTCCTGAGTTTGATCCTCTGTACCAAAAAAAAAAAAAAAAAAAAAACCTCACACAAGCTGTTTCCTTGCTGTTCACCACTCTGCCATCTTCCAGTTATGGCCGTTTAATCAAAAAGTGCCAGGGCACATGTGCAGAACAGTTCCCAAACCCCTACATGTGGAACCAATCAGAGTGCTATCTTGAATTCTTCCTGTGAGAACTCAAGCAGGTTTTCCACAGGATGGCCTAAACCCTAATTAGGCCAGCCTGAGGAGTGGGAGATACAAAGGACATTTGCCATTAAGCTCTGGCTATTGTGTTCTCTTTCATAGTAGTCAACTCTCACACTGTCAAGTGTACTTCTTCTAATTTTACTTGCCCAAAACTCACTCTGCAGAGCATGTTTCTTTTTCCACATTTAATAAATGTAAATACTGGCATGGTGGTACATGCTTCTAATCCTAGCACTTGGGAGGCTGAGGCACAAAGATTGCTGCAAGTTTGAGGCCACATACTGAGTTTAAGGCCAGCCTGAACAACATAGAAAGAGCCTGTTTCAAAGAACCTAAAAATAAAAAATAAAATAAAATAAAATTTTTGTTCTAGAGCAGCTGATAACTGAGAAGACAAATCATGTACAAGGAGAAGACAAAATGTGATTGAAGGCAAGGAAGTAATACAGAGAGTAATCTTAGGAATCATATTAGTAGTCTCTTAACCATCTATGAACATGATCCAAGGACATTTATCTTTACAAGTTGTCATATCAATTGGCAACAGCTATAGTAATAATGCCAATATAGCAACATAGCATTAAATTAATTATTACTTAATTGTGGTACTGGTAATTGAACTCAGGAAGTGCTTAGCTATATACCCATCCCCCACCCCTTTTTTTTTGAAACTGGGTCTTGGTATGTAGTTCAGACTGGCCTTGAACTCACTATGTAGCCTAGGCTGGTCTTGAACTCACAATGATACCTTGCCCAGGGCTCCCCCAGTGCTGAGATTACAGGTGTGCACCACCACACCCGGCCCCTCTTTTTTGTTATTTATTTATTTATTATATTTATTTATTTTGTGCTGGGGATTGAACAAGTTTTTGGGACAAGGACTTGCTAAATTAGTAGATTACCTAAATTGGGTTTGAATTTATAATCCTCCCACCTCTGCCTCCCAGAGTATAGAATCAAATTTTAATTTTTTCCCCTGCACTTTTTATTAGTGCACATTAGTTATACAGATTAATGGGCTTCATTTTGCCATATTTATACCTGCATCTAATATACTTTAATCACTCTTCCCATTACTCCTTGTGTCCTACCCTCCCCCCTTATTTCAGTTTTTTTGGATGGTGTTTCAATGTGCCAAATTCACACTCTTAACTGTTATTTCACATTCTATGGCTTAAGTCCTAGAAACAATCCTGATCAGAAGAAGGTAGTGATGGTCTCTCCTACAGAGACCTGAGTTCCCTATATATAACACAGCCCAAAATGGACATGGTGGTGCAGGGCTGTGGTCTCAACACTCGAAAGCTGAAGCAGGACTGCTAGTTCAAGCCCAGCCTGGCAATTTAGTGAGACCTTGTCTCCAAAAAAAAAGTGCTGGGGATGTAGTTCAGTGAGAAAGTCCTGGGTTCAATCCCCAGTACTGCAAAAAAGCCCAAAACACAGCCAATTATGATGGTGCACATCAGCATTCAGGAGGCTGAGGCAGGAAGATTGCCATGAATTTGAGACTAGCCTGGACTACGAGACTATCTATAAAAAAAAAGGTTTGGAGCCAGGGATTTAGCTCAGTGGTTCTGCTGCCTGCCCTGCAATCGGAAGGACCTGAGTTCAAGTTCGATGCCCGGTAATAAAAAAAAAGAATGATTCCTAAGGCTTGGGAAAACTCCTGTGTCACTCTGGAGACAAAAGAAGGTCCATTATTTCTCTGACGTGCCTTGGGACATTCAAATCTAGGAATAACATCTTTTAACAAAGCTTTAGCAGCTTTTCTGGTCTTTTCAGTTGGGATGGGATATGCTTCTGCCCACCCACAGAAGGTATCAGCAAAAACTAAGAGGTATTGTATCCCTGGCATAGGGGCATCTGGGTGAACTCTGCTTCCCAGTCTTCCCCAGGTAGGGTACCTCACCTTTACACTGGGTTAAGCAAAGGTGGAAGCTTAATTTTTCCTCCTGGATTGTTGTGGAGGCAAAGGGGGCGAGCCTTTGTGATTTCTCCAATAGTAGATTCAAGGCTTTTCCTCCCAAAAGCCTGGCTGACCAAGGTAGCCAGTGTTTCCCTCCCTAGGTGGTACAAATCATGGGTTCCTTTAATAATTTTCCATTGATCAGCCTCAGATGATAAAATTTTGTGATCTATTTTTTGTTTTTTTTGAGACAAGGTCTCACTATGTAGCCCAGGGTGGCCTCAAACTGCAGCGATCCTCCTGCCTCAGCCTCCTGAGTGGTGGATGGGATTACAGGCATGCACCACCACACCCAGCAAGGCCCATGTTGAATTGCAGATTTTGTTCTGTGACCATTTTTCTCTGTATAGTTGTATGGGCACGAAGAAAGCACATCTGGAGTCAGTATAAAAATGACTCATTTGTTGTTTCCCAAGTATAAGGCTCATGTAGGGAAATGACTTTAGCTTTTTGTGCTGAAGTGTTTGAAGGAAGCAGCTTCAGCTTTGCCTCAATCACCTCTTGGAGTCAGTAAACCAGTCTGCACCAGGTTTTTGTTTTTGTTTTTTGTTTTTGTACCAGGGATTGAACTTGGGCTTTTGAGGTAGGCAGCAGAACCACTGAGCTAAATCCCTGGCCCTGCATGGGGGGTGTTTAGGGGCTGGTCAGGCCCTACAACAGAGTGAAGCAGGCCGTTTCCTCTTGGGGTGGGAAGCAAGGTTGCTGGATTTAAATTGTGGCACAACTTGAGAGTGACCTCTGCAGATTTTAAAGAAGAGCTTGATATTTAGATAGCTGGCCTCCAGTTAGCCAGTGGTGTCCTTTAAACTGAAAGAACACCTGGAACTGGATGAAGGGTTTGGACCTCCAATGGGCCCTAGAGTTAATTTAGTGACTTTATTAACTAGGAGGGCAGTGGCAGCCACAGCCCATAAGCCTCTAGGCCGTCTACCTGACACAGTCTAATTGTTTAGAAAAGTAAGCCACAGGCCAAAGAATGCCCCCTAGCCTTTGAGTAAGAACCCCCAGTGCTAAAAGACCACCCCACCTTTCAGCTATATAAAGAATAAATGGTTTATCTATGTCAGGAATTCCTAAAGCTGGAGCAGGCAGACAGATCTTTGAGTTTTTGAAAGGCCTCCTCCTGGCTGCCTAGCCAAGGGGGGGCTCACAGGGGCTGGCTCTGAGAGGTCTCCACAGTTGAAATAAAGAACCTATCCCACACTTCCCAAATACATTTTCAAGCTAGGTGTGGTGGTACCCATCTGTAGTCCCAGCACTTGGGAGACTGAGGCAAAACAAAACAAAAACAAAGTAAGTTTGCAGGTTCACTGACTCAAATTGGAAAAGAAGAATTTTCAGGATGCATCAGAGAGGCACAAGTAGGGTTTATTAGGCTGAGATTATAGGACACTCAAGAATGGAGTGTGGGTATTCAGAGAAATGAGATGTGTTACAAGCTGATGTGGGGTACATTAAGGAGGTGTCTTCAAGATGGGTGATGTAGGATGCGTATTCTCACTGTCAGGTTATAATGAAAGCTATCTACATGTTTTGTTTTTGTTTTTATTGTTTTTTGGTACCCGGGATCGAACTTGGGTCCTTGTGCTTGCAAGGCAGGTGGCGGAACCACTGAGCTAAATCCCCAGCCCCTAACTACATGTTTTTGAAGTTGAGATATGTTGCCCACCAATACTGCTGTTTCCTGAGGATGGAGGAATGCAATTTAAGGGTGAAAAGCATAGGATAAGAGCCGTGATTTACAGGCTTATTATAAAAGGAGCATAAGGCAAGGCATGGTGGTGCACACCTGTAATCCCAGCAATTGGGAGGCTGAGGCAGGGGGATCACCAGGAGTTATATGCCTAGGCTATATAGTGAGTTCAAGGCCAGCCTGAACTACATAGGGAGACCCTGTCTCAAAACAACAACAACACTCAAATAAACTCAGTTCCTCACTTACTGTGACCATGGGTAAATTATCCAAACTATTTTAAGTGGTTTTTTAATGGGGCTGGTAATAATGGCATCTGTATCACAGGTTTATTGAGACCAGAGGTCTATAATGCAAAACTTACAATGCCTGACATATGCTAAGTACCCTATGGATGTCTATTATTTTTTGCCTTTAGCAGTGACACCATTCATACTACCAGCTAAATGCCAAACTCTGTTCCAGATGATGTTGCCAAGTGATGTGTCCAAATTCATGCAGCTAGGCAATGGCACTGACAGAATAGGAGCACAAGCACTGGAATCTAGACCACCTCTGGATGCATTATTCTTTTTTATTTTTATTTTTTTGTTTTTTGAGACAGGGCCCTGCTATGAAGTTAATTAAGGCTGTCCTTTAACTCACTATGCAGCCCAGGCTGGCCTCAAACTCGAGCTGATCCTCCTGCCTCTGCTTCACAAGTGCTGGAATTACAGGCATGTTCCCACTTGCTTTTGCCAGCTTCCCTAGGATTATGTCTTTAAAAAGCACCTTTGCTTTTCTCCGGACCTACAATAGTTTTTTCATTTCCCTACCCCCAGAGTCTTGTATTTTTTTAGCCCTTGATGTACGCCTGCCTGTTATCCCAGCATTCTGGAGGCTGAGTCAGGAAGATCGCTGAAGCCTGGATGAGGCATATAGTGTTCAAGGCCATCCTGAACTACATAGACCCTGTCTCAAGACGCAATAATACTAAATATCATCAAAATCTTGTTCCTTTTGCCTGGCTAGTGAGATACCCACTGAGCATTCAGACCTTTCCTGACATCCCTAAGACCAGTGAAGCAGGTATTTTAGACCCCACGGCACCTCGGTTTCCCCCATCGCTGTCGCCCCACTGACCACATTGGGTCCTTTACTCTTCGGTCACTACTTTGTATGCTACAAAGCACAGACTATGACTTCTTTGCCTTAGCAAGCAGTAGGCACATAATCAACACTGAGATATTTAAAAATTGTGGGGCCGGGGATTTAACTCAGTGGTTCTGGCGCCGGCCGCGCAAGGTCCCGAGTTCGATCCCCGGTACCAAAAAAAAAAAAAAAATTGTATTAATTTACAAATCAGGCGCCCTCTCAATTATTCTTTATTTGTAATTTGCCTTTAATTACTTTAGTAATTTTTTTTTCCTTTCTAATTCGCGTGCGCCTTGGCGTATCAACGCTGTGGGGCCCGCCTTACGAAAAAAACGGGAACTAGCAAGTACACCTACTCAGAGCAGGAACCACAGAAGCCCACAAGATGTCGGCCGCCGACCCTCCCCGGCCACACATCTCCACCCACTCAGGGGCGGGGGTCCGAGTCACGTGACGTCCCTACCCAGCCCCGCCTCCTGCCGCAGTGCCTGACGGGAGGCGGAGCGCAAACGAGGGCGTCGGCCATTTTGTGTCTGCTTCCTGTGGGACGCGTTGGTGACCGTTGTTTCGGAAAAGTGAGCGATTTTTCGCCTCAGTTTTGCTGTTTCTTTTCGCCTTTTTGTCGGTAGGGTGCAGTTATGGGACGGAAGAAGAAGAAGCAGCTGAAGCCGTGGTGCTGATATCCTTTGTCGTTTTGAAGTCGAGGCCAACTGCCGAGCGTGCCGGCGGTTGAGGACTTGGGACTGGGAGGCCTGGGTTTGGCCTGTGGTGGGGAGTGTCTGGGATCGAGTCCTTGGTGTGAGTGGCTTGGTGGCTGGGATAGGATTTAGGGAGGATTCTAGGAATAAGGGGTCCCTAGGGCGAGAGGCTGTGGCCATTGTGGGATGGGGACTCGGTGACTCGGGGATCTTGTGCGGGGCGAGGTGGCCGACTGGGAGGAGGCCGGGACCCCTTCACCAAGGGCAGCGTTGTCTGAGGCCTTCCTCTGTTTTGGTGACGATTCAACAAAGGGACTTTCTTCTCGGGCAGTATGCTAATTGATTCCCGGGAGGATTGCGAAAGATATTTTGGAGTTCGTCTCACACTTGGCGGTGTTTTGTCGAATCGGTGGTTCAGTAAAAGCTCGGCTTAGTCAACCCTGAGTTTTAACCATTTTTTGCCCCTGGCGTTTGGCGGAGACCTAGCTTCCAAGTCTCACCCAGAGGTGCCTTAGTCTTCACGAGGCTTTTTCTGACAGGGTGGAGTTTCTTATATCTATTAACCTAACTTTGTAGGACGGAAAAATACTTTTCAGAAAAGAAAACCCGTACTAAAATGTGCATCCTTGTAATACTTTTCCTGGAAGGCTTAACGTACTTTTAAAAAATTAATTTACTGGCTTTTGCCTAAAAACGGCTTGTTGCAGAACCGAAGTTTTAAAAACGAGTTTAAAAATGCCTTAAAATCGGTCACTGATTTTGTAATGTGCTTGTAGGAAAATGTGAGTATGAGGCGAAAATTCTCCGTATTGTGGATTGAACTCATGACTTAAGTTCATTCCCCAACATCATTCATACGAAATTGTAAGCAACTTTATTCACCATGAAGTTAATTTTATTTTTTTTCTATTTTTTTGAGACATGGTCTCATTGTGCAGTTCAGGCTGGCCTTGAATTTACTGTGTAGCTCAGGCTAACCTCGAACTCGCTTTGATCTATCTGGCTTCTGAGAGCTGGGATTACAGGCCTGCAGTACCCTGTCTGGCCAAAGTTAATTTTAGAACATAAATTTGGGGGCTTCTTAACAAGGAAGCTTTTCCGTGTGCATTTGTATGTGTCAAAATATGAGAAAAGTTTCATGTAACATTTGTGTTAAGAATTTTACAAAAGTGTATTGCCAGTTACTGAGGTGTGTTCGGGTGTGCTGAAGAGAGATGGGCTGCTAGGAAATTACATGGTGTGTGTAATCACTAGTTGTATAATAAACAGCAAGAGTAGATCATGAAGTACAGTTTGGTTTTAGCTGTTGTCATGTTTTAATGTTACTCCTGTTCTCATATCATAATTTTTCTTTTTTTTTTTTGGTACCGGGGATCGAACTCGGATCCTTGTGCTTGCAAGGCTGGCAGCGGAACCACTGAGCTAAATCCCCAGCCCCTTTTCTTTTCTTTTTTAAATAAAAAATGTGTGTTGCTAAGGCTACTTCACGGTCCTAGGCTCAAGCAATTCTCTCATCTCAGCTTCCTAACTAGCTGGGACTAGAGGTTCACACAACTGCCCAGCTTGTACAAATTGTGTTCTTATGGACAGTGTCATTGTGTTACTTTTGTTTTATTTATTTATTTATTTATTTGTATTAAATTCTTTTATTGATGAATTGTAGGTATACAACACAATTACATTTCTCATTGGGAATTGTACCTTTACATAATGCATCTTGGTTCTTATTTTTTCCCCATTCCTAGCTCTCCCTTCACGCCCTCCACCCTTCCCTATTTACAAAGACTTTATTTCCATTTTTTCCATTTCTCATCATTTTTCCTTTCCCTTCTTTCCTTTCCCCTGCCCCTCCCACTACCCCTACCCCTTTGGACCTTTTCTTCCTATTTTACATTATCGATTATTCATTCTAATCATTGGTACATTTTGGGTATACAATGTAATGGCATTCATTATTGGAAATTTGCATTGTGCTACTTTTGAACCTTAACAATGTTGATTAGGTATTGTAATAGAGATTTTGATGATGAGAAGATTCTTATACAGCATCAAAAAGCAAAGCATTTTAAATGCCATATATGCCATAAGAAATTGTATACGGGACCTGGTTTAGCTATTCATTGCATGCAGGTAAGTATTTTCTCAATATTTTGTCCTATTGTGTTTTGAAAATGACATAAATCTTGAATTTGTCTTTGATAATTGTAGTTATTTTGTTTTGCAGTAGATAAGATAGCCGACCTACTTTAAAAAATCCAAAGCTGTTCTTTTTGTTACTGATTTTTGGTGGTGTTGAGGATTGAACCCAGGACCTCACACGTGATAAACATTATCCACTACTGAGGGCCCCCCTCCCCCAGTTTTCCCAGATTGACCAGGCTGCCCTCTATCCTCTTGCCTCACACTTCCAGAGTGCTGGGATTACAGGCAAATGCACATAGCTTCCCTTTGAAGAGAGAGTTTGTTGGTATTTATCTTTTAATTATCGCTAATATTTTTTATTCTAAGTTAGATTGGTGACAGGTTCAGATCATAAAATATCTCCTCTGAATACCTAGAGAGAAAGAATGATTTAAGTCTCATGGGCAGTCTGGCCATAAGAATTAACATGTAATTAGCTGCCATTATTCATTGCCACTGAAGGAGTTATTTGTTATAATCTTGCTTGGGGCTAGGCTTATTCCACAGTTTATTCCTTTTGCCCCTTTTGGAATGGAAGCATTATGCTTGATGTAATAATTTCAAGGATTCTTGATTCCTTTTACTATGACATAGTTAGATCTTTGAAAAAAAATTGTAAACAATCGAATAACACATTCAACCTTACTTCTGCTTTTGCTAGTTTTAGAGCTGGTTGAATTTGTCCTAAGTTAGACCTTAGAGAAATATGAGATGAGTAGATCCTTACACGTTGGAAACTACTTTGGTGGGAGGCAGGGAGACATTGCTTCCCCATAAATTTATATAAGGAATAGGAAATTGACTTAGTGGTAGAGTTTGCCTAGGATGCACAAGGCCCTGAGTTAGATCCCCACGCCACAGAAATAAATGAATAAATTTATATAGCTCTCCTTCACTTGGTGGTTTTATTGTAATAATTTACTTTCTGTTTATATATTAGACCAATGGCTGTTTACTGCACCAGGCACAAGTTTCATGTGGCTATTTAATAATTAAAAATGTGGTTTTCTGTGATTTTACTAGTCACATTTCCAGTACTTAATTTCCACATGGGGCTGATAGATGACTGTTGATAAAAGTAGATATAGAACATTTCTATCAATTACAGAAAATGCCTATGGAATTGCACTGTGCTAGACACTGTTTTAGGTAATATGTATTCAGCAGTGAATAAACAAGTCTCTGCCATTGTAGAGTTTAGATTTGTATTGTGGAGGGACTAACCTATATATAAAGTGTGTCTTAAGGTGATAAGTGGTAGAGAAAACTAAAATAGGTGTAGAGAAGGCCACATATAGGAAATTCCTGAATGAGTAGATGATATGCAATTGAGAAGAGACCTGAATGAGAAAGAACTATTTCTAGGGTGCAGTAAATTAAAGGCCCTCACGTGAGGATTCATCTGTATTGAAGGAGAGGGCAGTGCTGTGCTACTTTAGTTTTTTTTAATTCTGAATGAAATGGATTTGAGTAGAGATGCATCATGCTCTGGTTTAGTTGTGTGGTTTATTTATTTATTTTTGTGTTTTAAAGGATTCTGGCTGGAGGGTTGGAGTTAGAGTGCAGATTACAGGGAGACTAGTTAGGAGACTTGGAATATTCCAGGCAAAAGGTCCTGGTGACAAACCAAAATTTGCTGGTAGAGTAGATGGTTGTGAGGGGTTAGGACCTCAAGGTGTTGTGAACAGTATGAAAAATGACTTCCCATGTACTATGAAAAGCTGCAGGAAGAATAGAATTAGTGATGAGGACCACGGGGTAATTTTGTGTTACTTTTGACTTATTTATTTATTTTTGGTACTGGGGATGGAACTCAGGACCTTGCGGTTTCGAGGCAGACGCCGGAACCACTGAGCTAAATCCCCGGCCCTGTGTTACATTTGACAAAGTCTGTTGTCCTGATGGAGATTTTATGTAAGTGGGTGGATATAGGGTCTGGAATTTGAAGAAAGTGGAACTAGAGATATAAATTTGGGATATATAAAGTAGCTAAGTTAAGCCCTGATAATAAAAGTACTTTCCTCGGGAGTATAAGGTGAATAGGAAAGAGGTGCAAGGACACTCTGTACTGGGCCGCTCCCAACAGTTAGAGGTCAGAAAATGGATTAAAGGGAAACATCCAAGGAGATTGAAAGGTGTTTGAAACCAAGAGTCATAGCCTGGAAGCCAGCTGTTTGCAATGACTGTTGTGGAGATTGAGCACAGAAGCTTCAAACTGAGCTGTGTCCCCCACCTTTTAAAGAATGAGGTTATTCCAAAACAAACAAAAAAACCCAAAAAGAATGAGGTTATTTTTTAATGTGTGTGGTGGTTTTTGAGACATGGTCTAGCTATGTTATCCAGGCTGGCCTTGAACCTGTGGTGATCCTCCTGTCTCAGCCTCTAGAGTGCTGGGATTATGGTCATGCACCACCACATTGGGCTAAGAATGAGTTACTTAACTGAGTCAAGTTCTGGTTGGCTTGTGTTTGTGTGGGTGTGTTCATGTGTATATGCTGGTAATTGATTGAACTCGGGTTTGTGGAGTCTAGACAAGTCCTCTTCCACTGAGCTACACCCCCAGCCCTGAGAATGAATTAAAGTGGAGGTCATTAAGGGTGAAAGTTGGTTGGACTGCTTTAAAGAGAAAATAGGAAGTAGCTTCGTGCATGCTAGACTAGACAAGTGTCTACTGAGTTACATCCCAGCCCTATTAGTAACGGTTTTAATTGACTCAGTGCTTGTATTTCACAGCAACCTGTGAGATAGGGCTGGCATTTAAGTCATAAGTATTCCAGATTTATAGATGAGAAATCTTAAGGCATCTTCTGTCCTTTTAGTAAAGATCTGGTAACTTCTGCTTGATAATGTCCTAAGAGGGGCTGGGGATTTTAGCTCAGCGGTTCCAGTGCTTGCCTTGCAAGCCCAAGGTCCCGAGTTCAATCCCTGGTACCCCCCCCAAAATTAAATAAATAAATAATAGTAATAATAATAATGTCCTAAGGAATCTATTCTGGTTGAAGTATAATGGAGGATTTTAAGTAGATCCATAATTTTTCTTCCCAGCAACTTTACATTTATCATTGCCTTTTTTGGGAGATAGGATCTTGTTCTACAATTTAGGCTGGTTTTGAACTTACTTTGTAGTCCAGGCAAGCCTTGAACTTATGGCAGTCCTTCTGCCTCAGCCTCATTGCTTCATTGCATGTATCAAGAATAGCAAGAAAGGGCTGGGGATTTAGCTCAGTGGTTCCACCGCTTGCCCCTCAAGCACAAGGACCCAAGTTCGATCCCCAGTACCAAAAAAAAAAAAAAAAAAGAATAGCAAGAAAAACCACGTGTGGTGATACTCAAGATCCAGCTGCTTCAAAGGCTGGGGTAGGAGGATCGCAAGTTTAAGCCCAGCCTGTTCAATTTAGCAAGATCATGTATCAAAATAAAAAAAAGAGCTGGTGATGTAGCTTAATGCTCCCTGGGTTTAAGGTTCAGTACTTCAAAAAACATGAAAATGTTTTAAGAAGAAGGAAAACCTATTGCTTGGGCAAATAATTGCCCCTTCTAAATCAGTTCTCAAGCTTGGGTTTATATCAGAATCATCAGGAGAGCTTATTAAAGACACAGTGCTTGGTTGTGGTGGTAACATGCCTATAATCAAGGCTCTTGAAATGATGAGGCAAGTTCGCACCTATCCTGGGCAATTTAGTGTCTTAGTGAGATCTTGTCTGAAAATAAAAAATAAAGAACAGGCTGGGAAGGAGCTTGGTGCAAAGGCCTTAGGTTCAATTTCTAGTACTGCAAAACAAAAAATACAGAATGCTGTTGTGGGGCCTGAGTATTTGCATTTCTAGAGCAAGTTTGCAGATGACCAGTAGTCTAGGCTAAATATTTTGACATCTGATAGTCTAAGTAGATTTGCTGAAGAAACCAAGACGACAAGGATATTGCCATGTAAGTGCTCTGCCACTGAGCTACATCCCCTGCTGAAAACATGATCTTTTATGAAGATTAGGTGACTCAGTGGCAGAGCACTTGGCTTAGCATGTGTAAGGCCCCGAGTTCCATCCCCAGCATTGCAAAGTAAAGTTTTCATAATCTTTATTCAGACTTGAAACTTCTCTGATTTGGGTAGGAACACTTACTTATTGCTAATAATTCAACCAGTTAAGATTACAGGTAAAGTTGAGAGACTTTTGAGTCCTTACTAGTCTGTTAGACATTCTACCAGGTGTTTTTCCTAGATAGTGCGTAATCCTAAAAATAACACTAAAAGTTAGCTACACTGAAGATGGAATAAACTCTGCTTTGGAGGGCAAGTGACTTGCCCAGTGTCAAAGCCATTAAGTGGCAAAACAAAGGATTGAATCTAGATAGTATTCACTATAGATCCATTTGTTGATCATTTTACTGTTTGAGTAATTTGAAATTCCGTATTAAAAGTTCATGAGGGCTGGGGATTAGCTCACTGGTGCCATGCCTGCCTTGCAAGAACAAGGTCCTGAGTTCAATCCCTGGTACTAAAAAAAAAAAAAGTTTATGAGACACTTGTGTTCATCTAATGAAAGTTTTGCTTTTTAATGTTAGGTTCATAAAGAGACAATAGATGCTGTACCAAATGCAATACCTGGGAGAACAGACATAGAATTGGAAATATATGGGATGGAAGGCATTCCAGAAAAAGACATGGACGAAAGACGACGACTTCTTGAACAGAAAACACAAGGTAAACTCTTAAAGATGTATTTTTGTAAAAATACAGCTTCCCTTTGTTAGAGTGTTACTATTACCAAGTATAAATTGAATGGTAGGTGATAGATTTCAGAATTCTAATTTTTTTTTTTTTGGTACCCGGGATCGAACTCAGGACCTTGCACTTTCGAGGCAGGTGGCAGAACCACTGAGCTAAATCTGCAGCCCAGAATTCTCATTTTTTGTTTTAGTTTTTTTTGGTGAGGGGGCAGGCTCTTCCTATGTAGTTCAGGCTGACCTTGACTTGTGAACCTTATTCCTCATCCTTCCAAGTGCTGGGATCTTTTATGTTTTATGCTTAGTATTACTGTTTGACTTGGAATTCAAAACCATGCACTATCTAGATGGTAGAAGCTATAATAACATGCAGGTTTTGTGTGGTTTTTTTTTTTTTTTTTTTTTTTTAGAATCGAGGATCAAACTCAGGACCTTACGCTTTTGAGGCAGGCGCAGTGCCACTGAGCTAAATCCTTGGCCCACGTGCAGTTATTTTTGTTTGTTTTGAAAAACTTTACAGAGAGGTCAGACCTCAATGTCACAGTTTACCTTTTGTGGTGGAATAGAAAGCTGTTTAAAACTGACTTAGGGTCATCATTTTTGCCTTTATAGGATAGGGAAAAGTTGACCTTGCTTAATGTAGAGCAAAGGAATATTTGAAGAGGAGAAAATAGATTTTTGCTTTTTTACAGTACTGAGGATTGAACTCCGGGAATTAAACTGTATCCCCAGACTTTTTTTTTTTGGTACTGGGGATCGAACTTGGGTCCTTGTGCTTGCTTAGCAGGCACCGAAACCACTGAGCTAAATCTCTGGCCCAAACAGTTTGTGCTTGAGACCGTGCTGGAAAACTCTTTACTTTATTTTTATTTTTATTTCCCCAGACTTATTTTTAATTTTGAGACAGGGTCATTAAGGTACCCAGCCTGAACTTGAATTTGCAGTCCTCCCCTCTTGTCCTCCCAGGTTGTTGGGGTTACAAACATGTACCACCATGCCTCTTTTAGAAAATAATATTAAGTGAATTTTTAAAAATGTTGACTGTCCTAAATATGTTTGATTTTCAATTTTTTTTCACCTATGGAAATATTAATTAAAACTCTCTTAGCAGAAAGTCAAAAAAAGAAGCAACAAGATGATTCTGATGAATATGATGATGATGAATCTGCAGCCTCAACTTCATTTCAGCCACAGCCTGTTCAGCCTCAGCAAGGTTATATCCCCCCAATAGCGCAGCCAGGTCTGCCACCTGTTCCAGGAGCACCAGGAATGCCTCCAGGTAGCATAAGTTTCTTACAATCGAGCATTCTTAGGATTTTGTTGATAATTGCTTCTCTTTTGGCTAAGATCAGGTGTAGGATTTTGTTGATAAGGTGTAGAGTTATTACTTTCTTCCAACTCCTTAATACTGATTTTTTGTTGTTGAAATTCTTGTTTGTAGGCATACCTCCGTTAATGCCAGGTGTTCCTCCTCTAATGCCAGGAATGCCACCAGTTATGCCAGGCATGCCACCTGGGTAAGAACACTTTCAGTTGGTTTATTCTGAATAATGATCTTTTTCAACTTGGATGTTATATGAATTAAATATTATTTTGCAATTTTTGCTTCTAGAAGATATGGGGTCTGAAAGTCTTAGACTTGTCTAGTGAGGGGTCAGTCAATACATTTAAGGTATAAATTTGCCTCTGAAGAGGAGAATTTGGGTTTTACCGTGTACGCAGGCAGCCATCCGCTTCAATTTCATTTACTATAATTAAGTAGTTGGTTGTAGGTTAGAGTTTTTAAAGATGCAGACTATTTGTGACACTTTGTAGTTACGATAGGAAGGAAACTGTAAATAATTGTCAAAGCATCAAAAACTGAAATGAATTTCCAAGGTCCTCATGCCTGTCACTTTTACTTAGATATTGTTGGATGTGAGAGGTATTCAATACACTTTCCCACTGTATTTTGAAAGTCACAGTTAGATTTTGATTTTGTCATACATTTTCACAGATTGCATCATCAGAGAAAATACACCCAGTCATTTTGCGGTGAAAACATGTAAGCATCTCATTCATAATGTAATTCAGGAGGTATAATCATAATGTCATTTTTTGTGTGTGTTGAATGATATCTATTCAATTGACTTCAGAAATTTTCTGATCTTCCTTACTAAAACTTCTGAAATTTTCAGGCTGACACAGGTCTCTTTAGAGGATGAAATTAAAACATTTGTGAGGAAATAGACTATTATTAAATAAGTATTTTCAAAATGTACAGCTATTTTCTCCACAATTCTAAAAGTAATGGGACTTGATAATAGTTAATATTTAAGAAAGAATATATATTATGCCAGAATACATACTTTGTTATAAAATGTAACTGATTTTTTTTCTGATTAGAATCTATATATAGAGGTTAAACTTTTGATAAAAGTCTTAAATGGGCTTGACAGTTGATGGGCCAGGAATGGAGCTTACCTGGGTTTATTCCTTGGCACCAACCAAATAAAAAGTCCTAAATTGAGTTGACAGACTTGGTTTTATAGTGTTTTTATTCTTGTTTTTTGGACATGGGGTATTTTTTTGGATTTTGGAGACAGAATCTTGCTGTGCAGTTTAGGCTGGGCTTGAACACTTATGCATTCCAGGCTGGCCTTGATCTTGCTGTGTTCCTCCTGTCTCAGGCTCCCAAGTGCTGGAATTATAGGCATGTGCCACCAAGCCTGGCTCTATAAACTGTAATTTAATCTTTTTAAGTTAATTGGACACTGGTAGTTGAAGATGGGCTATTTTTAGGAGAAAAAGTAAATATGAGTTTCTAAATGAGTAACGGTGTAGTGTTAAGTGGTTATTCAAAATAAAAAAGGCAGTGTGAGTTTGCTTTTGAGCATCTTTAATTTTGGTGGTAGTGTTTACTTGCTTCTCCAAAACAGAAGTTCTTCAGTGTACAGTATATTCAATATTTTCTTTTGGAAAAACCTGACAACTCTAAAATAAGAAATTTCTGCCGGGGATTTAGCTCAGTGGTTTCGCCGCCTGCTGTGAAAGCGCAAGGGCCTGAGTTCGATCCCCGGTACCAAAAAAAAAAATTTCTTCTGTTTAATTTATACTGAGTGTGAATATTTTCCAAGTGGGACAGAGGGTCATTTTTGCTTCTCAATTACACATTTAAGATACTCTGTGCATATTAAATTAAGTCCTAAGTGATTTTTACTTTTGTCAACAAAAAGGTTGGATTTTGATAGGATTATTGTAGTGTATGGTGGGTTGATTTATTAGTATTAGAGGTCAAGTCTCTTGTGTTGTTTCAGGCTTTAGCCAAAATACTTTCTTAATGATTTATGCTGTTAATTAACTATTGTTTCTTGAAATTTGCTTTCTAATAGAATGATGCCAATGGGTGGAATGATGCCACCTGGACCAGGAATACCACCTCTCATGCCTGGTATGCCACCAGGTAAGAAATGCTAAATAATTTTCTTCTTTTTTTTATTTTTTATTTTTTTATAATTTTCTTCTTAAAATAAATTTGACTGGATGCAGTAGTGCGTGCCTGTAATCCCAGCTACTTCCAAGGCAGGAGAATCTTCAGTTTGAGACTAGCCGGGGAAATTTAGCCACTTAGTGAGACTCTATGTCAAAATAAAGGACCTTCTCAATATGAAGGTCCTGGATTCACTTTCCAGTATCAAAAAAAGAAATAGTAGTATTAATGGGAAAAATGTTAAGGTAGACTTTTTTTTTTTAAGATGTGAAATACTGAAAAAAAAGATGGCAAGGAATCAGTTACTCACAAAGCCTGTGCAGTGATAGTGTACTTAAAGGAATGTTTCTCTGAGGAATTGTTTTTAGAAAAGTCATGGTGAGATCCAACAGATTATTAAACAGTATAGTGATTTGACTGTCTCAAAAAGAAAAGCAGTTAATTATATGACTTGATGTCAGGAACCCATGCTTTTTTTCCTTTTTCCTTTGCAAAGTTTAAGCTTTTCTTCCTTAGAAATGTCAGTTAATAGTTATGACTCAGACATGAAGGGGTGTCGATAGCAGTTTTTAGAGTAATTTTACTAAGTGCCGAAATAACTTTCCCCTTAAGTCCAGACCTTGTAGCTGTGATGAACCTGGGAAATGAAGTTCTTGACTTTTTTTTTTTTTTGATACCGGGGATTGAACTCAGTACCTTGCACTTTTGAGATTTTTTTTTTTTTTGCTTTTGGAGACAGGGTCTTGCTATGTAGTTCACGCTGGCTTTGAATTTGAGGCAATCCTCCTGCCTCAGCCTATTGAGTGCTGGGATTACAGGTGTGTGCCACCACACTTGGTAGTTCTTGACTTAATAAAGTAGGAGGTGCAGTGAGGAAAGGGATTTGTTAACCAAGTAAGTGTGCTACATGAGGTGCACAATTGATTGCTTTGCCTCAGCACAGTACACATTCAGTTTGCAGTCCATAGAATATTTAAAAGTACACATGGTAGTTGATATGAAAGGACACAGGAGAAGACAGCAAAATTTGAGTTACTACTGTGAAGCCATTAATTCATAACACATAGTCTGTGGATATTATTGTAAACTGTAGGCATTTAAAAGAATAAAGAATAATCAGTGTTGAGGCTGGGTATTTAGCTTAGTGGTTTTGCTGCCTGCTGCTCAAGCGCAAGGAGCCGAGTTCAATCCCCAGTACTTAAAAAAAAAAAATACTCAGTCTTCACTTGATAAAGAAGTGAGTAAAGGTTAATGAGAAATTTTAAAGAATCAAAGTGGGTTTTAGGATAATTTGTTTAAAATATTTAAAGGAGGGCTGGGGATTTAGTTCAGTGGCACCGTGCCTGCCTGGCAAGTGCAAGGTCCTCAGTTTGATCCCCCTACCAAAAAAAAAAATAAATAAAATATTCCAAGGAATAATGCTGGAAAGATTTTTACGTGTAATGTATGCTGTGATTTATGAAAGTTTTTACTGTTGGAGTTCAGGGAATATTTAAAAGTCTGGTGTATTGAAATAATTTTCTTATCTAAGGAATATTAAAGACATCTGGCTGGTAGATGACTGAAATAATTCTATATTTTAAGAAGTTGGCCAGATGAATATTAGCAGTCAGCTTAATTACTATTTTGGTCATATGTAGGGGCAAGTGGTTAAAATCCTGAAATGCTAACGAAGGAAAAGTTTGAGGTGAAATTGTTACAAAGGACAAATGCCTAAGTTCTTTCATAGTTGTTGAGCAGTTAGTGTGGAAGCATTCTTGTTGAGCTAAATGTTTCACATAGCACCGCCCCCTCCCCTTTTCCTTCTGCAGGTATGCCTCCCCCTGTTCCACGTCCTGGAATTCCTCCGATGACTCAAGCACAGGCTGTTTCAGCACCAGGTATTCTTAATAGACCACCTGCACCAACAGCAACAGTACCTGCTCCGCAGCCTCCAGTTACTAAGCCTCTTTTCCCCAGTGCTGGACAGGTAAGGTAAAATGGCTGAAAAGGAGTTCCCTAAAATTTAAAGGTTAAGTGTAATTGTTTTATGGAAATCTTTGAAATTATCCCAGGTCAGTTTCTTTCAATAAAAAATTTAATTTGATTAAATATAGCAAAAAGTGGCTATTCTTTTTTGTGTTTACATATCTTAATTTCTTCTACTCTTGAAAAATTGAATGGAGTCAAAAACAGTATGTTATGTTTTTCATGGTTGTAGATTCTTTATCCTTGTCCATAGTTAAAAATGCAAATTGAATCTCTGGAGACTTAAATAGATGGTAATGTTTAGAGATCCTCTTTTGCCTGTTAGAATGTGAATGGAGGGCAGAGGCCAAGATGAAAGTTTGTAAGACCTTAGCACATCGTCTTTGGGGCTCTCATCTAGAACCATGATAAGTTAAAGTGCTGCACTCTTCTTGGGCATTATTTAATGGCTTTTGATCTAGTCACATTTTTTCTAGTGGTCTTCCAAACTTTCAAAACTTTAAGGGGCCGGGGATTTAGCTCATTGGTTTCGCTGCCTGCTGCACAAGCGCAAGGACCCAAGTTCGATCCCCAGTACCAAAAAACACCCCAACAAAACAAAAAACTTACTCTAAAATGTAAGTGGAAGATGCATCTATTATGTCTAGGATGCACTTTTTTTAAAAGTTTCATTTAGAATTAATGTAGATGCATTTAAGATCAGGGTATGTGTTTATTATTTTTTTTAGATTATTCCTTAGGTGTTTAGTTTTTTTTCTGCTTGAAGGTAATAAGTTAAAAGCATTACTTTTAATTGCTTTTTAAGCATATTAAGCTTTTGTGGTGGGTAGGGATTTTGTTAATTACAAATGTTAAATTTTTAGCTAAAGTTGTTTTGTAGTCGAAGCAGAATTGAAATTGCAGTATTACAGCATCCTTAGTTTAAAGTATTCTTGAAATATTACAGTGCAGAACACATTAGTTTTTAGAAAAGAAACTATGGTTAACTAGGTTTATTGATAGAGAATTTTAAATTTTTTTTGAGGCTCATACTTTTACTTTGTTTATTGTAAATGCATTACTTGCCTGTCTCTTAAAATGACATTTGACTGCATAAAATTTTGCATTTACAAAGATCCAATCTATACTAAAAAGTCTGCCACATGGCTTATTTTCACCCATTTGTTTGGAGACTTTTCATTGTTTCCTTTCTTTTATGCTACAGATGGGGACACCTGTAACAAGCTCAAGTACAGCTTCATCCAATTCAGAAAGTCTGTCTGCATCTTCTAAAGCTCTGTTTCCTAGCACAGCACAAGTACGCAGGAAGTTGCAGTTTAAAATTGTTAAAATGGCTTTATAAATTAACCCTTTGGACCCTACATAAAAACTAAATCTTTTCTTTAAAGTATATAATTTTCTTGAGTAAAATCAATGGTATTAATAAATCAAATTGTATATGAAATTTGTATTCATACCAAAAAAAAAAAACTTAAAAGAACCCCAGACTCCTTTGGTTCTAAAGGGTTAAAAGCATGTAAGCAGTAAATGCCTTATAGTATCCAGTGGTTATCCTGATGCATGATTAAGCTAATTTTGATTTATGCTCTTTAATGCATCATATTCAATATAAGGAAATTTAATTCTGTGCATTTGGTTCTAAAGTTGACCTAATCAATATTTTAGATGTTTGGTATAATGAAAAGTAACATTTGTTACTGGTAACTTTTTAACTTGAAAGAGCCTGCTAAGTTTACCCTTTTGTCCATGATCATCTAGCCATTGCTAATTTGGAAGGTATCATATAAAGAATACTTTTACAAAAAAAAGATTTAAGGTCCTATCTTTAATATGTTGCCATTGGTACTAATTTTTCATACTAAGTAAACAGAGTTTATCCAAATTCTCATATTTTGTAGTTTTTAACTTTTTAGTTGCTTTTTAGATTAATTACTTTAAGCAACTGTATAGACTAGTAGAAATAGATCACATTAGATTCTAATGTACTGTATTTCAGCAATCTGGAATAGTTAAGTACAAAGCATGATAGATTAAGTTTTGGGTGAGGAGCTAGAAGACATCTGAAAAGTTACCTAAGTCTTGTTCTCTGTAATGTGACTTTAATGCATCATCTTCTGATATTCTTATGAGTTATCTTGAATTTTGTGGAGCATTTCTCATCCATTAATTTTAATTTAAAGTTTGGTCCTTTAATATATTTGTGTCCTTTTTCTTTAAGTTAATTTGCTCATAGATAAACACAGCTTTGGGTTTTGAGGTTTTGTTGATAAAAGATTGTATTTTACAGGCTCAGGCAGCTGTTCAAGGACCTGTTGGTACAGATTTCAAGCCCTTAAATAGTACCCCTGCCACAACTACAGAACCCCCAAAACCTACATTCCCTGCTTATACACAGTCTACAGCTTCAACCACTAGTACTACAAATAGTACTGCAGCAAAACCAGCAGCTTCAATAACAAGTAAGCCTGCTACACTTACAACCACCAGTGCAACCAGTAAGTTGATCCATCCAGATGAGGATATATCACTGGTAAGTCGTTTTCAGTTTTTTACCAGCAGCATTTCATTGAAAACCCTTGTAGTACCATGTCCATTTGAAAATAGTTAATTCGTACTCAGATGGTTTTAGGATGATTTAATACTTCCCAAGTGGTTTTACCATTCTGATTTTAATAACCATAATAAAATAATTATGAATAAAAATAATAAAGTGTCTTAGACGCCTTTCTTATTTCTTTTCTTTTTTTTTTTTTTCTTTTTTTTCTTTTTTTTGGTA